>JARKHS020032482.1:0-130275 GCA_030143305.2 Amblyomma americanum
AGCCGCCGAAGTAGCAACCACCGAAGCAGCCACCGAAGCAGTCGCCGAAGTAGCCACCGAAGCAGCCGCCGAAGCAGCCGCCGAAGCAGCCACCGAAGCTGCCACCGAAGCAGCAGCCACAGAAGCAGCCACCGAAGCAGCAGCCACTGAAGCAGCCAACGAAGCAGCAGCCACTGAAGCAGCCGACGAAGCAGCCGCCGAAGCAGCCGCCGAAGCAGCCACCGAAGCAGCCGCCGAAGCAGCCACCGAAGCAGCCGCCGAAGCAGCATCCGAAGTAGCCGCCGAAGCACCCACCGAAGCAGCCACCGAAGCAGCCGCCGAAGCTGCCACCGCAGCAGCAGCAGCAGCAGCCACCAAAGCAGCAGCAGCAGCCACCGAAGCAACAGCAGCAGCCACCAAAGCAGCAGCAGCAGCCACCGAAGCAGCAGCAGAAGCCACCGAGGCAGCCACCGAAGCAGGCACCGAAGCAGCCACCGAAGCAGCAACCGAAGCAGCCGCCGAAGCAGCCACCGAAGCAGCCACCGAAGCACCCACCGAAGCAGCCACCGATGCAGCCACCGAAGCAGCCACCGAAGCAGCCACCGAAGATGCCACCGAAGCAGCAGCAGCAGTCACCGAAGCAGCAGCCACCGAAGCAGCAGCAGCATCAGCCACCAAAGCAGCAGCAGCAGCCACCGAAGCAGCAGCAGCCACCGAAGCAGCAGCAGCCACCGAAGCAGCCACCGATGCAGCCACCAAAGCAGCAGCCACCGAAGCAGCCACCGAAGCAGCAGCCACCGAAGCAGCCACCGAAGCAGCCACCGAAGCAGCCACCGAAGCAGCCACCGAAGCAGCAGCCACCGAAGAAGCAGCCACCGAAGCAGCAGCAGCAGCAGCCACCGAAGCCGCCACCGAAGCAGCAGCCACCGAAGCAGCAGCCATCTAACAGCCACCGAAGCAGCAGCCACCGAAGCAGCAACCACCGAAGCAGCCACCGAAGCAGCCACCGAAGCAGCCGCCGAAGTAGCCGCCGAAGCAGCAGCCACCGAAGCAGCAGCCACTGAAGCAGCAGCCACCGAAGCACCAGCCGAAGCAGCAGCCGAAGCAGCCACCGAAGCAGCCGCCGAAGCAGCCACCGAAGCAGCCGCCGAAGCAGCCGCCGAAGCAGCCGCCGAAACAGCCGCCTTAGCAGCCACCGAAGCAGCCACCGAAGCAGCCACCGAAGCAGCCACCGAAGCAGCTGCCGAAGCAGCAGCAACCGAAGCAGATGCCAACGAAGCAGCCACCGAAGCAGCAGCCACCGAAGCAGCAGCCACCGAAGTAGCAACCACCGAAGCAGCCACCGAAGCAATCGCCGAAGTAGCCACCGAAGCAGCCGCCGAAGCAGCCGCCGAAGCAGCCACCGAAGCTGCCACCGAAGCAGCAGCCACAGAAGCAGCCACCGAAGCAGCAGCCACTGAAGCAGCCAACGAAGCAGCAGCCACTGAAGCAGCAGACGAAGCAGCCGCCGAAGCAGCCGCCGAAGCAGCCACCGAAGCAGCCGCCGAAGCAGCCACCGAAGCAGGCGCCTAAGCAGCTGCCGAAGCAGCCACCGAAGCAGCCGCCGAAGCAGCCGCCGAAGCAGCCGCCGAAGCAGCCGCCGAAGCAGCCACCGAAGCAGCCGCCGAAGCAGCCACCGAAGCAGCCGCCGAAGCAGCCGCCGAAGCAGCCGCCGAAGCAGCCACCGAAGCAGCCGCCGAAGCACCCACCGAAGCAGCCATCGAAGCAGCCACCGAAGCAGCCACCGAAGCAGCCACCGATGCAGCTACCGAAACAGCCACCGAAGCAGCCGCCGAAGCTGCCACCGCAGCAGCCACCGAAGCAGCCACCGAAGCAGCCACCGAAGCAGCCGCCGAAGCAGCCACCGAAGCAGCCGCCGAAGCACCCACCGAAGCAGCCACCGAAGCAGCCACCGAAGCAGCCGCCGAAGCAGCCGCCAAAGCAGCCACCGAAGCAGCCGCCGAAGCACCCACCGAAGCAGCCACCGAAGCAGCCACCGAAGCAGCCACCGAAGCAGCCACCGATGCAGCCACCGAAACAGCCACCGAAGCAGCCGCCGAAGCTGCCACCGCAGCAGCAGCAGCAGCCACCAAAGAAGCAGCAGCAGCCACCGAAGCAACAGCAGCAGCCACCAAAGCAGCAGCAGCAGCCACCGAAGCAGAGGCAGAAGCCACCGAGGCAGCCACCGAAGCAGAAGCCACCGAAGCAGCCACCGAAGATGCCACCGAAGCAGCAGCAGCAGTCACCGAAGCAGCAGCAGCAGCCACCGAAGCAGCAGCAGCCACCGAAGCAGCCACCGAAGCAGCCACCAAAGCAGCAGCCACCGAAGCAGCCACCGAAGCAGCAGCCACCGAAGCAGCCACCGAAGCAGCCACCGAAGCAGCAGCCACCGAAGCAGCAGCAGCAGCCACCGAAGCCGCCACCGAAGCAGCAGCCACCGAAGCAGCAGCCACCTAACAGCCACCGAAGCAGCAGCCACGGAAGCAGCCACCGAAGCAGCAGCCACCGAAGCAGCAGCCACCGTAGCAGCAACCACCGAAGCAGCCACCGAAGCAGCCACCGAAGCAGCCGCCGAAGTAGCCGCCGAAGCAGCAGCCACCGAAGCAGCACCCACTGAAGCAGCAGCCACCGAAGCACCAGCCGAAGTAGCCGCCAAAGCAGCCACCGAAGCAGCCGCCGAAGCACCTACCGAAGCAGCCACCGAAGCCGGCACCGAAGCAGCCACCGAAGCAGCAACCGAAGCAGCCGCCGAAGCAGCCACCGAAGCACCCACCGAAGCAGCCACCGATGCAGCCACCGAAGCAGCCACCGAAGCAGCCACCGAAGATGCCACCGAAGCAGCAGCAGCAGTCACCGAAGCAGCAGCAGCAGCCACCGAAGCAGCCGCTGAAGCAGCCACCGATGCAGCCGACGAAGCAGCCGCCGAAGCAGCCACCGAAGCAGCCACCGAAGCAGCCACCGAAGATGCCACCGAAGCAGCCACCGAAGCAGCCACCGAAGATGCCACCGAAGCAGCAGCAGCCACCGAAGCAGCCACCGAAGCAGCCACCAAAGCAGCAGCCACCGAAGCAGCCACCGAAGCAGCAGCCACCGAAGCAGCCACCGAAGCAGCCACCGAAGCAGCCACCAAGCAGCAGCCACCGAAGAAGCAGCCACCGAAGCAGCAGCAGCAGCAGCAGCCACCGAAGCAGCCACCGAAGCAGCCACCAAAGCAGCAGCCACCGAAGCAGCCACCGAAGCAGCCCCGAAGCACCACCGAAGCAGCCACCGAAGCAGCAGCCACCGAAGAAGCAGCCACCGAAGCAGCAGCAGCAGCAGCCACCGAAGCCGCCACCGAAGCAGCAGCCACCTAACAGCCACCGAAGCAGCAGCCACGGAAGCAGCCACCGAAGCAGCAGCCACCGAAGCAGCAGCCACCGTAGCAGCAACCACCGAAGCAGCCACCGAAGCAGCCACCGAAGCAGTCGCCGAAGTAGCCGCCGAAGCAGCAGCCACCGAAGCAGCACCCACTGAAGCAGCAGCCACCGAAGCACCAGCCGAAGCAGCCGCCAAAGCAGCCACCGAAGCAGCCGCCGAAGCACCTACCGAAGCAGCCACCGAAGCAGGCACCGAAGCAGCCACCGAAGCAGCAACCGAAGCAGCCGCCGAAGCAGCCACCGAAGCACCCACCGAAGCAGCCACCGATGCAGCCACCGAAGCAGCCACCGAAGCAGCCACCGAAGATGCCACCGAAGCAGCAGCAGCAGTCACCGAAGCAGCAGCAGCAGCCACCGAAGCAGCAGGCACCGAAGCAGCCGCTGAAGCAGCCACCGATGCAGCCGACGAAGCAGCCGCCGAAGCAGCCGCCGAAGCAGCCACCGAAGCAGCCACCGAAGCAGCCACCAAAGCAGCCGCCGCAGCAGCCACCGAAGCAGCCGCCGAAGCACCTACCGAAGCAGCCACCGAAGCAGGCACCGAAGCAGCCACCGAAGCAGCAACCGAAGCAGCCGCCGAAGCAGCCACCGAAGCAGCCGCCGAAGCACCCACCGAAGCAGCCATCGAAGCAGCCACCGAAGCAGCCACCAAAGCAGCCACCGATGCAGCCACCGAAACAGCCACCGAAGCAGCCGCCGAAGCTGCCACCGCAGCAGCCGCCGAAGCACCCACCGAAGCAGCCACCGAAGCAGCCACCGAAGCAGCCACCGATGCAGCCACCGAAACAGCCACCGAAGCAGCCGCCGAAGCAGCCACCGAAGCAGCCGCCGAAGCACCCACCGAAGCAGCCACCGAAGCAGCCACCGAAGCAGCCGCCGAAGCAGCCGCCAAAGCAGCCACCGAAGCAGCCGCCGAAGCACCCACCGAAGCAGCCACCGAAGCAGCCACCCAAGCAGCCACCGAAGCAGCCACCGATGCAGCCACCGAAACAGCCACCGAAGCAGCCGCCGAAGCTGCCACCGCAGCAGCAGCAGCCACCAAAGCAGCAGCAGCAGCCACCGAAGCAACAGCAGCAGCCACCAAAGCAGCAGCAGCAGCCACCGAAGCAGAGGCAGAAGCCACCGAGGCAGCCACCGAAGCAGAAGCCACCGAAGCAGCCACCGAAGATGCCACCGAAGCAGCAGCAGCAGTCACCGAAGCAGCAGCAGCAGCAGCCACCGAAGCAGCCACCAAAGCAGCAGCCACCGAAGCAGCCACCGAAGCAGCAGCCACCGAAGCAGCCACCGAAGCAGCCACCGAAGCAGCCACCGAAGCAGCAGCCACCGAAGAAGCAGCCACCGAAGCAGCAGCAGCAGCAGCCACCGAAGCCGCCCCAGCAGCAGCCACCGAAGCAGCAGCCACCTAACAGCCACCGAAGCAGCAGCCACGGAAGCAGCCACCGAAGCAGCAGCCACCGAAGCAGCAGCCACCGAAGCAGCAACCACCGAAGCAGCCACCGAAGCAGCCACCGAAGCAGTCGCCGAAGTAGCCACCGAAGCAGCCGCCGAAGCAGCCGCCGAAGCAGCCACCGAAGCTGCCACCGAAGCAGCAGCCACAGAAGCAGCCACCGAAGCAGCAGCCACCGAAGCAGCAGCCACTGAAGCAGCCAACGAAGCAGCAGCCACCGAAGCAGCCGACGAAGCAGCCGCCGAAGCAGCCACCGAAGCAGCCGCCGAAGCAGCCACCGAAGCAGCCGCCGAAGCAGCCGCCGAAGCAGCCGCCGAAACAGCCGCCTTAGCAGCCACCGAAGCAGCCACCGAAGCAGCCACCGAAGCAGCCACCGAAGCAGCTGCCGAAGCAGCAGCAACCGAAGCAGCAGCCAACGATGCAGCCACCGAAGCAGCAGCCACCGAAGCAGCAGCCGCCGAAGTAGCAACCACCGAAGCAGCCACCGAAGCAGTCGCCGAAGTAGCCACCGAAGCAGCCGCCGAAGCAGCCGCCGAAGCAGCCACCGAAGCTGCCACCGAAGCAGCAGCCACAGAAGCAGCCACCGAAGCAGCAGCCACTGAAGCAGCCAACGAAGCAGCAGCCACTGAAGCAGCCGACGAAGCAGCCGCCGAAGCAGCCACCGAAGCAGCCGCCGAAGCAGCCACCGAAGCAGGCGCCTAAGCAGCTGCCGAAGCAGCCACCGAAGCAGCCGCCGAAGCAGCCGCCGAAGCAGCCGCCGAAGCAGCCGCCGAAGCAGCCACCGAAGCAGCCGCCGAAGCAGCCACCGAAGCAGCCGCCGAAGCAGCCACCGAAGCAGCCGCCGAAGCAGCCACCGAAGCAGCCGCCGAAGCAGCCACCGAAGCAGCCGCCGAAGCACCCACCGAAGCAGCCATCGAAGCAGCCACCGAAGCAGCCACCGAAGCAGCCACCGATGCAGCCACCGAAACAGCCACCGAAGCAGCCGCCGAAGCTGCCACCGCAGCAGCCGCCGAAGCACCCACCGAAGCAGCCACCGAAGCAGCCACCGAAGCAGCCGCCGAAGCAGCCACCGAAGCAGCCGCCGAAGCACCCACCGAAGCAGCCACCGAAGCCGCCACCGAAGCAGCAGCCACCGAAGCAGCAGCCACCTAACAGCCACCGAAGCAGCAGCCACGGAAGCAGCCACCGAAGCAGCAGCCACCGAAGCAGCAGCCACCGTAGCAGCAACCACCGAAGCAGCCACCGAAGCAGCCACCGAAGCAGTCGCCGAAGTAGCCGCCGAAGCAGCAGCCACCGAAGCAGCACCCACTGAAGCAGCAGCCACCGAAGCACCAGCCGAAGCAGCCGCCAAAGCAGCCACCGAAGCAGCCGCCGAAGCACCTACCGAAGCAGCCACCGAAGCAGCCACCGAAGCAGCCACCGAAGCAGCCACCGAAGATGCCACCGAAGCAGCAGCAGCAGTCACCGAAGCAGCAGCAGCAGCCACCGAAGCAGCAGGCACCGAAGCAGCCGCTGAAGCAGCCACCGATGCAGCCGACGAAGCAGCCGCCGAAGCAGCCGCCGAAGCAGCCACCGAAGCAGCCACCGAAGCAGCCACCAAAGCAGCCGCCGCAGCAGCCACCGAAGCAGCCGCCGAAGCACCTACCGAAGCAGCCACCGAAGCAGGCACCGAAGCAGCCACCGAAGCAGCAACCGAAGCAGCCGCCGAAGCAGCCACCGAAGCAGCCGCCGAAGCACCCACCGAAGCAGCCATCGAAGCAGCCACCGAAGCAGCCACCAAAGCAGCCACCGATGCAGCCACCGAAACAGCCACCGAAGCAGCCGCCGAAGCTGCCACCGCAGCAGCCGCCGAAGCACCCACCGAAGCAGCCACCGAAGCAGCCACCGAAGCAGCCACCGATGCAGCCACCGAAACAGCCACCGAAGCAGCCGCCGAAGCAGCCACCGAAGCAGCCGCCGAAGCACCCACCGAAGCAGCCACCGAAGCAGCCACCGAAGCAGCCGCCGAAGCAGCCGCCAAAGCAGCCACCGAAGCAGCCGCCGAAGCACCCACCGAAGCAGCCACCGAAGCAGCCACCCAAGCAGCCACCGAAGCAGCCACCGATGCAGCCACCGAAACAGCCACCGAAGCAGCCGCCGAAGCTGCCACCGCAGCAGCAGCAGCCACCAAAGCAGCAGCAGCAGCCACCGAAGCAACAGCAGCAGCCACCAAAGCAGCAGCAGCCACCGAAGCAGAGGCAGAAGCCACCGAGGCAGCCACCGAAGCAGAAGCCACCGAAGCAGCCACCGAAGATGCCACCGAAGCAGCAGCAGCAGTCACCGAAGCAGCAGCAGCAGCAGCCACCGAAGCAGCCACCGAAGCAGCCACCAAAGCAGCAGCCACCGAAGCAGCCACCGAAGCAGCAGCCACCGAAGCAGCCACCGAAGCAGCCACCGAAGCAGCAGCCACCGAAGAAGCAGCCACCGAAGCAGCAGCAGCAGCAGCCACCGAAGCCGCCACCGAAGCAGCAGCCACCGAAGCAGCAGCCACCTAACAGCCACCGAAGCAGCAGCCACGGAAGCAGCCACCGAAGCAGCAGCCACCTAAGCAGCAGCCACCGAAGCAGCAACCACCGAAGCAGCCACCGAAGCAGCCACCGAAGTAGCCGCCGAAGTAGCCGCCGAAGCAGCAGCCACCGAAGCAGCACCCACTGAAGCAGCAGCCACCGAAGCACCAGCCGAAGCAGCCGCCAAAGCAGCCACCGAAGCAGCCGCCGAAGCAGCCACCGAAGCAGCCGCCGAATCAGCCGCCGAAACAGCCGCCGTAGCAGCCACCGAAGCAGCCACCGAAGCAGCCACCGAAGCAGCCACCGAAGCAGCTGCCGAAGCAGCAGCAACCGAAGCAGCAGCCAACGAATCAGCCACCGAAGCAGCAGCCACCGAAGCAGCAGCCACCGAAGTAGCAACCACCGAAGCAGCCACCGAAGCAGTCGCCGAAGTAGCCACCGAAGCAGCCGCCGAAGCAGCCGCCGAAGCAGCCACCGAAGCTGCCACCGAAGCAGCAGCCACAGAAGCAGCCACCGAAGCAGCAGCCACCGAAGCAGCAGCCACTGAAGCAGCCAACGAAGCAGCAGCCACCGAAGCAGCCGACGAAGCAGCCGCCGAAGCAGCCACCGAAGCAGCCGCCGAAGCAGCCACCGAAGCAGCCGCCGAAGCAGCCGCCGAAGCAGCCGCCGAAACAGCCGCCTTAGCAGCCACCGAAGCAGCCACCGAAGCAGCCACCGAAGCAGCCACCGAAGCAGCTGCCGAAGCAGCAGCAACCGAAGCAGCAGCCAACGATGCAGCCACCGAAGCAGCAGCCACCGAAGCAGCAGCCGCCGAAGTAGCAACCACCGAAGCAGCCACCGAAGCAGTCGCCGAAGTAGCCACCGAAGCAGCCGCCGAAGCAGCCGCCGAAGCAGCCACCGAAGCTGCCACCGAAGCAGCAGCCACAGAAGCAGCCACCGAAGCAGCAGCCACTGAAGCAGCCAACGAAGCAGCAGCCACTGAAGCAGCCGACGAAGCAGCCGCCGAAGCAGCCGCCGAAGCAGCCACCGAAGCAGCCGCCGAAGCAGCCACCGAAGCAGCCGCCGAAGCAGCATCCGAAGTAGCCGCCGAAGCACCCACCGAAGCAGCCACCGAAGCAGCCGCCGAAGCTGCCACCGCAGCAGCAGCAGCAGCAGCCACCAAAGCAGCAGCAGCAGCCACCGAAGCAACAGCAGCAGCCACCAAAGCAGCAGCAGCAGCCACCGAAGCAGCAGCAGAAGCCACCGAGGCAGCCACCGAAGCAGGCACCGAAGCAGCCACCGAAGCAGCAACCGAAGCAGCCGCCGAAGCAGCCACCGAAGCAGCCACCGAAGCACCCACCGAAGCAGCCACCGATGCAGCCACCGAAGCAGCCACCGAAGCAGCCACCGAAGATGCCACCGAAGCAGCAGCAGCAGTCACCGAAGCAGCAGCCACCGAAGCAGCAGCAGCATCAGCCACCAAAGCAGCAGCAGCAGCCACCGAAGCAGCAGCAGCCACCGAAGCAGCAACAGCCACCGAAGCAGCCACCGATGCAGCCACCAAAGCAGCAGCCACCGAAGCAGCCACCGAAGCAGCAGCCACCGAAGCAGCCACCGAAGCAGCCACCGAAGCAGCCACCGAAGCAGCAGCCACCGAAGAAGCAGCCACCGAAGCAGCAGCAGCAGCAGCCACCGAAGCCGCCACCGAAGCAGCAGCCACCGAAGCAGCAACCACCGAAGCAGCCACCGAAGCAGCCACCGAAGCAGCCGCCGAAGTAGCCGCCGAAGCAGCAGCCACCGAAGCAGCAGCCACTGAAGCAGCAGCCACCGAAGCACCAGCCGAAGCAGCAGCCGAAGCAGCCACCGAAGCAGCCGCCGAAGCAGCCACCGAAGCAGCCGCCGAAGCAGCCGCCGAAGCAGCCGCCGAAACAGCCGCCTTAGCAGCCACCGAAGCAGCCACCGAAGCAGCCACCGAAGCAGCCACCGAAGCAGCTGCCGAAGCAGCAGCAACCGAAGCAGATGCCAACGAAGCAGCCACCGAAGCAGCAGCCACCGAAGCAGCAGCCACCGAAGTAGCAACCACCGAAGCAGCCACCGAAGCAATCGCCGAAGTAGCCACCGAAGCAGCCGCCGAAGCAGCCGCCGAAGCAGCCACCGAAGCTGCCACCGAAGCAGCAGCCACAGAAGCAGCCACCGAAGCAGCAGCCACTGAAGCAGCCAACGAAGCAGCAGCCACTGAAGCAGCAGACGAAGCAGCCGCCGAAGCAGCCGCCGAAGCAGCCACCGAAGCAGCCGCCGAAGCAGCCACCGAAGCAGGCGCCTAAGCAGCTGCCGAAGCAGCCACCGAAGCAGCCGCCGAAGCAGCCGCCGAAGCAGCCGCCGAAGCAGCCGCCGAAGCAGCCACCGAAGCAGCCGCCGAAGCAGCCACCGAAGCAGCCGCCGAAGCAGCCGCCGAAGCAGCCGCCGAAGCAGCCACCGAAGCAGCCGCCGAAGCACCCACCGAAGCAGCCATCGAAGCAGCCACCGAAGCAGCCACCGAAGCAGCCACCGATGCAGCTACCGAAACAGCCACCGAAGCAGCCGCCGAAGCTGCCACCGCAGCAGCCACCGAAGCAGCCACCGAAGCAGCCACCGAAGCAGCCGCCGAAGCAGCCACCGAAGCAGCCACCGAAGCAGCCACCGATGCAGCCACCGAAGCAGCCACCGAAGCAGCCACCGAAGATGCCACCGAAGCAGCAGCAGCAGTCACCGAAGCAGCAGCAGCA
Organism: Amblyomma americanum; assembly: GCA_030143305.2. Lineage (NCBI taxonomy): Eukaryota > Metazoa > Arthropoda > Arachnida > Ixodida > Ixodidae > Amblyomma > Amblyomma americanum. The sequence goes on from JARKHS020032482.1 coordinate 10,169, forward strand.
GCCACCGAAGCAGCCGCTGAAGCAGCCACCGATGCAGCCGACGAAGCAGCCGCCGAAGCAGCCACCGAAGCAGCCACCGAAGCAGCCACCGAAGATGCCACCGAAGCAGCCACCGAAGCAGCCACCGAAGATGCCACCGAAGCAGCAGCAGCCACCGAAGCAGCCACCGAAGCAGCCACCAAAGCAGCAGCCACCGAAGCAGCCACCGAAGCAGCAGCCACCGAAGCAGCCACCGAAGCAGCCACCGAAGCAGCCACCAAGCAGCAGCCACCGAAGAAGCAGCCACCGAAGCAGCAGCAGCAGCAGCAGCCACCGAAGCAGCCACCGAAGCAGCCACCAAAGCAGCAGCCACCGAAGCAGCCACCGAAGCAGCAGCCACCGAAGCAGCCACCGAAGCAGCCACCGAAGCAGCCACCGAAGCAGCAGCCACCGAAGAAGCAGCCACCGAAGCAGCAGCAGCAGCAGCCACCGAAGCCGCCACCGAAGCAGCAGCCACCTAACAGCCACCGAAGCAGCAGCCACGGAAGCAGCCACCGAAGCAGCAGCCACCGAAGCAGCAGCCACCGTAGCAGCAACCACCGAAGCAGCCACCGAAGCAGCCACCGAAGCAGTCGCCGAAGTAGCCGCCGAAGCAGCAGCCACCGAAGCAGCACCCACTGAAGCAGCAGCCACCGAAGCACCAGCCGAAGCAGCCGCCAAAGCAGCCACCGAAGCAGCCGCCGAAGCACCTACCGAAGCAGCCACCGAAGCAGGCACCGAAGCAGCCACCGAAGCAGCAACCGAAGCAGCCGCCGAAGCAGCCACCGAAGCACCCACCGAAGCAGCCACCGATGCAGCCACCGAAGCAGCCACCGAAGCAGCCACCGAAGATGCCACCGAAGCAGCAGCAGCAGTCACCGAAGCAGCAGCAGCAGCCACCGAAGCAGCAGGCACCGAAGCAGCCGCTGAAGCAGCCACCGATGCAGCCGACGAAGCAGCCGCCGAAGCAGCCGCCGAAGCAGCCACCGAAGCAGCCACCGAAGCAGCCACCAAAGCAGCCGCCGCAGCAGCCACCGAAGCAGCCGCCGAAGCACCTACCGAAGCAGCCACCGAAGCAGGCACCGAAGCAGCCACCGAAGCAGCAACCGAAGCAGCCGCCGAAGCAGCCACCGAAGCAGCCGCCGAAGCACCCACCGAAGCAGCCATCGAAGCAGCCACCGAAGCAGCCACCAAAGCAGCCACCGATGCAGCCACCGAAACAGCCACCGAAGCAGCCGCCGAAGCTGCCACCGCAGCAGCCGCCGAAGCACCCACCGAAGCAGCCACCGAAGCAGCCACCGAAGCAGCCACCGATGCAGCCACCGAAACAGCCACCGAAGCAGCCGCCGAAGCAGCCACCGAAGCAGCCGCCGAAGCACCCACCGAAGCAGCCACCGAAGCAGCCACCGAAGCAGCCGCCGAAGCAGCCGCCAAAGCAGCCACCGAAGCAGCCGCCGAAGCACCCACCGAAGCAGCCACCGAAGCAGCCACCCAAGCAGCCACCGAAGCAGCCACCGATGCAGCCACCGAAACAGCCACCGAAGCAGCCGCCGAAGCTGCCACCGCAGCAGCAGCAGCCACCAAAGCAGCAGCAGCAGCCACCGAAGCAACAGCAGCAGCCACCAAAGCAGCAGCAGCAGCCACCGAAGCAGAGGCAGAAGCCACCGAGGCAGCCACCGAAGCAGAAGCCACCGAAGCAGCCACCGAAGATGCCACCGAAGCAGCAGCAGCAGTCACCGAAGCAGCAGCAGCAGCAGCCACCGAAGCAGCCACCGAAGCAGCCACCAAAGCAGCAGCCACCGAAGCAGCCACCGAAGCAGCAGCCACCGAAGCAGCCACCGAAGCAGCCACCGAAGCAGCCACCGAAGCAGCAGCCACCGAAGAAGCAGCCACCGAAGCAGCAGCAGCAGCAGCCACCGAAGCCGCCACCGAAGCAGCAGCCACCGAAGCAGCAGCCACCTAACAGCCACCGAAGCAGCAGCCACGGAAGCAGCCACCGAAGCAGCAGCCACCAAAGCAGCAGCCACCGAAGCAGCAACCACCGAAGCAGCCACCGAAGCAGCCGCCGAAGTAGCCGCCGAAGCAGCAGCCACCGAAGCAGCACCCACTGAAGCAGCAGCCACCGAAGCACCAGCCGAAGCAGCCGCCAAAGCAGCCACCGAAGCAGCCGCCGAAGCAGCCACCGAAGCAGCCGCCGAATCAGCCGCCGAAACAGCCGCCGTAGCAGCCACCGAAGCAGCCACCGAAGCAGCCACTGAAGCAGCCACCGAAGCAGCTGCCGAAGCAGCAGCAACCGAAGCAGCAGCCAACGAATCAGCCACCGAAGCAGCAGCCACCGAAGCAGCAGCCACCGAAGTAGCAACCACCGAAGCAGCCACCGAAGCAGTCGCCGAAGTAGCCACCGAAGCAGCCGCCGAAGCAGCCGCCGAAGCAGCCACCGAAGCTGCCACCGAAGCAGCAGCCACAGAAGCAGCCACCGAAGCAGCAGCCACCGAAGCAGCACCCACTGAAGCAGCAGCCACCGAAGCACCAGCCGAAGCAGCCGCCAAAGCAGCCACCGAAGCAGCCGCCGAAGCAGCCACCGAAGCAGCCGCCGAATCAGCCGCCGAAACAGCCGCCGTAGCAGCCACCGAAGCAGCCACCGAAGCAGCCACTGAAGCAGCCACCGAAGCAGCTGCCGAAGCAGCAGCAACCGAAGCAGCAGCCAACGAATCAGCCACCGAAGCAGCAGCCACCGAAGCAGCAGCCACCGAAGTAGCAACCACCGAAGCAGCCACCGAAGCAGTCGCCGAAGCAGCCGCCGAAGCAGCCACCGAAGCAGCCGCCGAAGCAGCCACCGAAGCAGCCGCCGAAGCAGCCGCCGAAGCAGCCGCCGAAACAGCCGCCTTAGCAGCCACCGAAGCAGCCACCGAAGCAGCCACCGAAGCAGCCACCGAAGCAGCTGCCGAAGCAGCAGCAACCGAAGCAGCAGCCAACGATGCAGCCACCGAAGCAGCAGCCACCGAAGCAGCAGCCGCCGAAGTAGCAACCACCGAAGCAGCCACCGAAGCAGTCGCCGAAGTAGCCACCGAAGCAGCCGCCGAAGCAGCCGCCGAAGCAGCCACCGAAGCTGCCACCGAAGCAGCAGCCACAGAAGCAGCCACCGAAGCAGCAGCCACTGAAGCAGCCAACGAAGCAGCAGCCACTGAAGCAGCCGACGAAGCAGCCGCCGAAGCAGCCGCCGAAGCAGCCACCGAAGCAGCCGCCGAAGCAGCCACCGAAGCAGGCGCCTAAGCAGCTGCCGAAGCAGCCACCGAAGCAGCCGCCGAAGCAGCCGCCGAAGCAGCCGCCGAAGCAGCCACCGAAGCAGCCGCCGAAGCAGCCAGCGAAGCAGCCGCCGAAGCAGCCACCGAAGCAGCCGCCGAAGCAGCCACCGAAGCAGCCGCCGAAGCACCCACCGAAGCAGCCATCGAAGCAGCCACCGAAGCAGCCACCGAAGCAGCCACCGATGCAGCCACCGAAACAGCCACCGAAGCAGCCGCCGAAGCTGCCACCGCAGCAGCCGCCGAAGCACCCACCGAAGCAGCCACCGAAGCAGCCACCGAAGCAGCCGCCGAAGCAGCCACCGAAGCAGCCGCCGAAGCACCCACCGAAGCAGCCACCGAAGCCGCCACCGAAGCAGCAGCCACCGAAGCAGCAGCCACCTAACAGCCACCGAAGCAGCAGCCACGGAAGCAGCCACCGAAGCAGCAGCCACCGAAGCAGCAGCCACCGTAGCAGCAACCACCGAAGCAGCCACCGAAGCAGCCACCGAAGCAGTCGCCGAAGTAGCCGCCGAAGCAGCAGCCACCGAAGCAGCACCCACTGAAGCAGCAGCCACCGAAGCACCAGCCGAAGCAGCCGCCAAAGCAGCCACCGAAGCAGCCGCCGAAGCACCTACCGAAGCAGCCACCGAAGCAGCCACCGAAGCAGCCACCGAAGCAGCCACCGAAGATGCCACCGAAGCAGCAGCAGCAGTCACCGAAGCAGCAGCAGCAGCCACCGAAGCAGCAGGCACCGAAGCAGCCGCTGAAGCAGCCACCGATGCAGCCGACGAAGCAGCCGCCGAAGCAGCCGCCGAAGCAGCCACCGAAGCAGCCACCGAAGCAGCCACCAAAGCAGCCGCCGCAGCAGCCACCGAAGCAGCCGCCGAAGCACCTACCGAAGCAGCCACCGAAGCAGGCACCGAAGCAGCCACCGAAGCAGCAACCGAAGCAGCCGCCGAAGCAGCCACCGAAGCAGCCGCCGAAGCACCCACCGAAGCAGCCATCGAAGCAGCCACCGAAGCAGCCACCAAAGCAGCCACCGATGCAGCCACCGAAACAGCCACCGAAGCAGCCGCCGAAGCTGCCACCGCAGCAGCCGCCGAAGCACCCACCGAAGCAGCCACCGAAGCAGCCACCGAAGCAGCCACCGATGCAGCCACCGAAACAGCCACCGAAGCAGCCGCCGAAGCAGCCACCGAAGCAGCCGCCGAAGCACCCACCGAAGCAGCCACCGAAGCAGCCACCGAAGCAGCCGCCGAAGCAGCCGCCAAAGCAGCCACCGAAGCAGCCGCCGAAGCACCCACCGAAGCAGCCACCGAAGCAGCCACCCAAGCAGCCACCGAAGCAGCCACCGATGCAGCCACCGAAACAGCCACCGAAGCAGCCGCCGAAGCTGCCACCGCAGCAGCAGCAGCCACCAAAGCAGCAGCAGCAGCCACCGAAGCAACAGCAGCAGCCACCAAAGCAGCAGCAGCAGCCACCGAAGCAGAGGCAGAAGCCACCGAGGCAGCCACCGAAGCAGAAGCCACCGAAGCAGCCACCGAAGATGCCACCGAAGCAGCAGCAGCAGTCACCGAAGCAGCAGCAGCAGCAGCCACCGAAGCAGCCACCGAAGCAGCCACCAAAGCAGCAGCCACCGAAGCAGCCACCGAAGCAGCAGCCACCGAAGCAGCCACCGAAGCAGCCACCGAAGCAGCCACCGAAGCAGCAGCCACCGAAGAAGCAGCCACCGAAGCAGCAGCAGCAGCAGCCACCGAAGCCGCCACCGAAGCAGCAGCCACCGAAGCAGCAGCCACCTAACAGCCACCGAAGCAGCAGCCACGGAAGCAGCCACCGAAGCAGCAGCCACCAAAGCAGCAGCCACCGAAGCAGCAACCACCGAAGCAGCCACCGAAGCAGCCGCCGAAGTAGCCGCCGAAGCAGCAGCCACCGAAGCAGCACCCACTGAAGCAGCAGCCACCGAAGCACCAGCCGAAGCAGCCGCCAAAGCAGCCACCGAAGCAGCCGCCGAAGCAGCCACCGAAGCAGCCGCCGAATCAGCCGCCGAAACAGCCGCCGTAGCAGCCACCGAAGCAGCCACCGAAGCAGCCACTGAAGCAGCCACCGAAGCAGCTGCCGAAGCAGCAGCAACCGAAGCAGCAGCCAACGAATCAGCCACCGAAGCAGCAGCCACCGAAGCAGCAGCCACCGAAGTAGCAACCACCGAAGCAGCCACCGAAGCAGTCGCCGAAGTAGCCACCGAAGCAGCCGCCGAAGCAGCCGCCGAAGCAGCCACCGAAGCTGCCACCGAAGCAGCAGCCACAGAAGCAGCCACCGAAGCAGCAGCCACCGAAGCAGCAGCCACTGAAGCAGCCAACGAAGCAGCAGCCACCGAAGCAGCCGACGAAGCAGCCGCCGAAGCAGCCACCGAAGCAGCCGCCGAAGCAGCCACCGAAGCAGCCGCCGAAGCAGCCGCCGAAGCAGCCGCCGAAACAGCCGCCTTAGCAGCCACCGAAGCAGCCACCGAAGCAGCCACCGAAGCAGCCACCGAAGCAGCTGCCGAAGCAGCAGCAACCGAAGCAGCAGCCAACGATGCAGCCACCGAAGCAGCAGCCACCGAAGCAGCAGCCGCCGAAGTAGCAACCACCGAAGCAGCCACCGAAGCAGTCGCCGAAGTAGCCACCGAAGCAGCCGCCGAAGCAGCCGCCGAAGCAGCCACCGAAGCTGCCACCGAAGCAGCAGCCACAGAAGCAGCCACCGAAGCAGCAGCCACTGAAGCAGCCAACGAAGCAGCAGCCACTGAAGCAGCCGACGAAGCAGCCGCCGAAGCAGCCGCCGAAGCAGCCACCGAAGCAGCCGCCGAAGCAGCCACCGAAGCAGGCGCCTAAGCAGCTGCCGAAGCAGCCACCGAAGCAGCCGCCGAAGCAGCCGCCGAAGCAGCCGCCGAAGCAGCCACCGAAGCAGCCGCCGAAGCAGCCAGCGAAGCAGCCGCCGAAGCAGCCACCGAAGCAGCCGCCGAAGCAGCCACCGAAGCAGCCGCCGAAGCACCCACCGAAGCAGCCATCGAAGCAGCCACCGAAGCAGCCACCGAAGCAGCCACCGATGCAGCCACCGAAACAGCCACCGAAGCAGCCGCCGAAGCTGCCACCGCAGCAGCCGCCGAAGCACCCACCGAAGCAGCCACCGAAGCAGCCACCGAAGCAGCCGCCGAAGCAGCCACCGAAGCAGCCGCCGAAGCACCCACCGAAGCAGCCACCGAAGCCGCCACCGAAGCAGCAGCCACCGAAGCAGCAGCCACCTAACAGCCACCGAAGCAGCAGCCACGGAAGCAGCCACCGAAGCAGCAGCCACCGAAGCAGCAGCCACCGTAGCAGCAACCACCGAAGCAGCCACCGAAGCAGCCACCGAAGCAGTCGCCGAAGTAGCCGCCGAAGCAGCAGCCACCGAAGCAGCACCCACTGAAGCAGCAGCCACCGAAGCACCAGCCGAAGCAGCCGCCAAAGCAGCCACCGAAGCAGCCGCCGAAGCACCTACCGAAGCAGCCACCGAAGCAGCCACCGAAGCAGCCACCGAAGCAGCCACCGAAGATGCCACCGAAGCAGCAGCAGCAGTCACCGAAGCAGCAGCAGCAGCCACCGAAGCAGCAGGCACCGAAGCAGCCGCTGAAGCAGCCACCGATGCAGCCGACGAAGCAGCCGCCGAAGCAGCCGCCGAAGCAGCCACCGAAGCAGCCACCGAAGCAGCCACCAAAGCAGCCGCCGCAGCAGCCACCGAAGCAGCCGCCGAAGCACCTACCGAAGCAGCCACCGAAGCAGGCACCGAAGCAGCCACCGAAGCAGCAACCGAAGCAGCCGCCGAAGCAGCCACCGAAGCAGCCGCCGAAGCACCCACCGAAGCAGCCATCGAAGCAGCCACCGAAGCAGCCACCAAAGCAGCCACCGATGCAGCCACCGAAACAGCCACCGAAGCAGCCGCCGAAGCTGCCACCGCAGCAGCCGCCGAAGCACCCACCGAAGCAGCCACCGAAGCAGCCACCGAAGCAGCCACCGATGCAGCCACCGAAACAGCCACCGAAGCAGCCGCCGAAGCAGCCACCGAAGCAGCCGCCGAAGCACCCACCGAAGCAGCCACCGAAGCAGCCACCGAAGCAGCCGCCGAAGCAGCCGCCAAAGCAGCCACCGAAGCAGCCGCCGAAGCACCCACCGAAGCAGCCACCGAAGCAGCCACCCAAGCAGCCACCGAAGCAGCCACCGATGCAGCCACCGAAACAGCCACCGAAGCAGCCGCCGAAGCTGCCACCGCAGCAGCAGCAGCCACCAAAGCAGCAGCAGCAGCCACCGAAGCAACAGCAGCAGCCACCAAAGCAGCAGCAGCAGCCACCGAAGCAGAGGCAGAAGCCACCGAGGCAGCCACCGAAGCAGAAGCCACCGAAGCAGCCACCGAAGATGCCACCGAAGCAGCAGCAGCAGTCACCGAAGCAGCAGCAGCAGCAGCCACCGAAGCAGCCACCGAAGCAGCCACCAAAGCAGCAGCCACCGAAGCAGCCACCGAAGCAGCAGCCACCGAAGCAGCCACCGAAGCAGCCACCGAAGCAGCAGCCACCGAAGAAGCAGCCACCGAAGCAGCAGCAGCAGCAGCCACCGAAGCCGCCACCGAAGCAGCAGCCACCGAAGCAGCAGCCACCTAACAGCCACCGAAGCAGCAGCCACGGAAGCAGCCACCGAAGCAGCAGCCACCTAAGCAGCAGCCACCGAAGCAGCAACCACCGAAGCAGCCACCGAAGCAGCCACCGAAGTAGCCGCCGAAGTAGCCGCCGAAGCAGCAGCCACCGAAGCAGCACCCACTGAAGCAGCAGCCACCGAAGCACCAGCCGAAGCAGCCGCCAAAGCAGCCACCGAAGCAGCCGCCGAAGCAGCCACCGAAGCAGCCGCCGAATCAGCCGCCGAAACAGCCGCCGTAGCAGCCACCGAAGCAGCCACCGAAGCAGCCACCGAAGCAGCCACCGAAGCAGCTGCCGAAGCAGCAGCAACCGAAGCAGCAGGCAACGAATCAGCCACCGAAGCAGCAGCCACCGAAGCAGCAGCCACCGAAGTAGCAACCACCGAAGCAGCCACCGAAGCAGTCGCCGAAGTAGCCACCGAAGCAGCCGCCGAAGCAGCCGCCGAAGCAGCCACCGAAGCTGCCACCGAAGCAGCAGCCACAGAAGCAGCCACCGAAGCAGCAGCCACCGAAGCAGCAGCCACTGAAGCAGCCAACGAAGCAGCAGCCACCGAAGCAGCCGACGAAGCAGCCGCCGAAGCAGCCACCGAAGCAGCCGCCGAAGCAGCCACCGAAGCAGCCGCCGAAGCAGCCGCCGAAGCAGCCGCCGAAACAGCCGCCTTAGCAGCCACCGAAGCAGCCACCGAAGCAGCCACCGAAGCAGCCACCGAAGCAGCTGCCGAAGCAGCAGCAACCGAAGCAGCAGCCAACGATGCAGCCACCGAAGCAGCAGCCACCGAAGCAGCAGCCGCCGAAGTAGCAACCACCGAAGCAGCCACCGAAGCAGTCGCCGAAGTAGCCACCGAAGCAGCCGCCGAAGCAGCCGCCGAAGCAGCCACCGAAGCTGCCACCGAAGCAGCAGCCACAGAAGCAGCCACCGAAGCAGCAGCCACTGAAGCAGCCAACGAAGCAGCAGCCACTGAAGCAGCCGACGAAGCAGCCGCCGAAGCAGCCGCCGAAGCAGCCACCGAAGCAGCCGCCGAAGCAGCCACCGAAGCAGCCGCCGAAGCAGCATCCGAAGTAGCCGCCGAAGCACCCACCGAAGCAGCCACCGAAGCAGACGCCGAAGCTGCCACCGCAGCAGCAGCAGCAGCAGCCACCAAAGCAGCAGCAGCAGCCACCGAAGCAACAGCAGCAGCCACCAAAGCAGCAGCAGCAGCCACCGAAGCAGCAGCAGAAGCCACCGAGGCAGCCACCGAAGCAGGCACCGAAGCAGCCACCGAAGCAGCAACCGAAGCAGCCGCCGAAGCAGCCACCGAAGCAGCCACCGAAGCACCCACCGAAGCAGCCACCGATGCAGCCACCGAAGCAGCCACCGAAGCAGCCACCGAAGATGCCACCGAAGCAGCAGCAGCAGTCACCGAAGCAGCAGCCACCGAAGCAGCAGCAGCATCAGCCACCAAAGCAGCAGCAGCAGCCACCGAAGCAGCAGCAGCCACCGAAGCAGCAGCAGCCACCGAAGCAGCCACCGATGCAGCCACCAAAGCAGCAGCCACCGAAGCAGCCACCGAAGCAGCAGCCACCGAAGCAGCCACCGAAGCAGCCACCGAAGCAGCCACCGAAGCAGCCACCGAAGCAGCAGCCACCGAAGAAGCAGCCACCGAAGCAGCAGCAGCAGCAGCCACCGAAGCCGCCACCGAAGCAGCAGCCACCGAAGCAGCAGCCATCTAACAGCCACCGAAGCAGCAGCCACCGAAGTAGCAACCACCGAAGCAGCCACCGAAGCAGCCACCGAAGCAGCCGCCGAAGTAGCCGCCGAAGCAGCAGCCACCGAAGCAGCAGCCACTGAAGCAGCAGCCACCGAAGCACCAGCCGAAGCAGCAGCCGAAGCAGCCACCGAAGCAGCCGCCGAAGCAGCCACCGAAGCAGCCGCCGAAGCAGCCGCCGAAGCAGCCGCCGAAACAGCCGCCTTAGCAGCCACCGAAGCAGCCACCGAAGCAGCCACCGAAGCAGCCACCGAAGCAGCTGCCGAAGCAGCAGCAACCGAAGCAGATGCCAACGAAGCAGCCACCGAAGCAGCAGCCACCGAAGCAGCAGCCACCGAAGTAGCAACCACCGAAGCAGCCACCGAAGCAATCGCCGAAGTAGCCACCGAAGCAGCCGCCGAAGCAGCCGCCGAAGCAGCCACCGAAGCTGCCACCGAAGCAGCAGCAACAGAAGCAGCCACCGAAGCAGCAGCCACTGAAGCAGCCAACGAAGCAGCAGCCACTGAAGCAGCAGACGAAGCAGCCGCCGAAGCAGCCGCCGAAGCAGCCACCGAAGCAGCCGCCGAAGCAGCCACCGAAGCAGGCGCCTAAGCAGCTGCCGAAGCAGCCACCGAAGCAGCCGCCGAAGCAGCCGCCGAAGCAGCCGCCGAAGCAGCCGCCGAAGCAGCCACCGAAGCAGCCGCCGAAGCAGCCACCGAAGCAGCCGCCGAAGCAGCCGCCGAAGCAGCCGCCGAAGCACCCACCGAAGCAGCCGCCGAAGCACCCACCGAAGCAGCCATCGAAGCAGCCACCGAAGCAGCCACCGAAGCAGCCACCGATGCAGCTACCGAAACAGCCACCGAAGCAGCCGCCGAAGCTGCCACCGCAGCAGCCACCGAAGCAGCCACCGAAGCAGCCACCGAAGCAGCCGCCGAAGCAGCCACCGAAGCAGCCGCCGAAGCACCCACCGAAGCAGCCACCGAAGCAGCCACCGAAGCAGCCGCCGAAGCAGCCGCCAAAGCAGCCACCGAAGCAGCCGCCGAAGCACCCACCGAAGCAGCCACCGAAGCAGCCACCGAAGCAGCCACCGAAGCAGCCACCGATGCAGCCACCGAAACAGCCACCGAAGCAGCCGCCGAAGCTGCCACCGCAGCAGCAGCAGCAGCAGCCACCAAAGAAGCAGCAGCAGCCACCGAAGCAACAGCAGCAGCCACCAAAGCAGCAGCAGCAGCCACCGAAGCAGAGGCAGAAGCCACCGAGGCAGCCACCGAAGCAGAAGCCACCGAAGCAGCCACCGAAGATGCCACCGAAGCAGCAGCAGCAGTCACCGAAGCAGCAGCAGCAGCCACCGAAGCAGCAGCAGCCACCGAAGCAGCCACCGAAGCAGCCACCAAAGCAGCAGCCACCGAAGCAGCCACCGAAGCAGCAGCCACCGAAGCAGCCACCGAAGCAGCCACCGAAGCAGCCACCGAAGCAGCAGCCACCGAAGCAGCAGCAGCAGCCACCGAAGCCGCCACCGAAGCAGCAGCCACCGAAGCAGCAGCCACCTAACAGCCACCGAAGCAGCAGCCACGGAAGCAGCCACCGAAGCAGCAGCCACCGAAGCAGCAGCCACCGTAGCAGCAACCACCGAAGCAGCCACCGAAGCAGCCACCGAAGCAGCCGCCGAAGTAGCCGCCGAAGCAGCAGCCACCGAAGCAGCACCCACTGAAGCAGCAGCCACCGAAGCACCAGCAGAAGTAGCCGCCAAAGCAGCCACCGAAGCAGCCGCCGAAGCACCTACCGAAGCAGCCACCGAAGCCGGCACCGAAGCAGCCACCGAAGCAGCAACCGAAGCAGCCGCCGAAGCAGCCACCGAAGCACCCACCGAAGCAGCCACCGATGCAGCCACCGAAGCAGCCACCGAAGCAGCCACCGAAGATGCCACCGAAGCAGCAGCAGCAGTCACCGAAGCAGCAGCAGCAGCCACCGAAGCAGCCGCTGAAGCAGCCACCGATGCAGCCGACGAAGCAGCCGCCGAAGCAGCCACCGAAGCAGCCACCGAAGCAGCCACCGAAGATGCCACCGAAGCAGCCACCGAAGCAGCCACCGAAGATGCCACCGAAGCAGCAGCAGCCACCGAAGCAGCCACCGAAGCAGCCACCAAAGCAGCAGCCACCGAAGCAGCCACCGAAGCAGCAGCCACCGAAGCAGCCACCGAAGCAGCCACCGAAGCAGCCACCAAGCAGCAGCCACCGAAGAAGCAGCCACCGAAGCAGCAGCAGCAGCAGCAGCCACCGAAGCAGCCACCGAAGCAGCCACCAAAGCAGCAGCCACCGAAGCAGCCACCGAAGCAGCAGCCACCGAAGCAGCCACCGAAGCAGCCACCGAAGCAGCAGCCACCGAAGAAGCAGCCACCGAAGCAGCAGCAGCAGCAGCCACCGAAGCCGCCACCGAAGCAGCAGCCACCTAACAGCCACCGAAGCAGCAGCCACGGAAGCAGCCACCGAAGCAGCAGCCACCGAAGCAGCAGCCACCGTAGCAGCAACCACCGAAGCAGCCACCGAAGCAGCCACCGAAGCAGTCGCCGAAGTAGCCGCCGAAGCAGCAGCCACCGAAGCAGCACCCACTGAAGCAGCAGCCACCGAAGCACCAGCCGAAGCAGCCGCCAAAGCAGCCACCGAAGCAGCCGCCGAAGCACCTACCGAAGCAGCCACCGAAGCAGGCACCGAAGCAGCCACCGAAGCAGCAACCGAAGCAGCCGCCGAAGCAGCCACCGAAGCACCCACCGAAGCAGCCACCGATGCAGCCACCGAAGCAGCCACCGAAGCAGCCACCGAAGATGCCACCGAAGCAGCAGCAGCAGTCACCGAAGCAGCAGCAGCAGCCACCGAAGCAGCAGGCACCGAAGCAGCCGCTGAAGCAGCCACCGATGCAGCCGACGAAGCAGCCGCCGAAGCAGCCGCCGAAGCAGCCACCGAAGCAGCCACCGAAGCAGCCACCAAAGCAGCCGCCGCAGCAGCCACCGAAGCAGCCGCCGAAGCACCTACCGAAGCAGCCACCGAAGCAGGCACCGAAGCAGGCACCGAAGCAGCCACCGAAGCAGCAACCGAAGCAGCCGCCGAAGCAGCCACCGAAGCAGCCGCCGAAGCACCCACCGAAGCAGCCATCGAAGCAGCCACCGAAGCAGCCACCAAAGCAGCCACCGATGCAGCCACCGAAACAGCCACCGAAGCAGCCGCCGAAGCTGCCACCGCAGCAGCCGCCGAAGCACCCACCGAAGCAGCCACCGAAGCAGCCACCGAAGCAGCCACCGATGCAGCCACCGAAACAGCCACCGAAGCAGCCGCCGAAGCAGCCACCGAAGCAGCCGCCGAAGCACCCACCGAAGCAGCCACCGAAGCAGCCACCGAAGCAGCCGCCGAAGCAGCCGCCAAAGCAGCCACCGAAGCAGCCGCCGAAGCACCCACCGAAGCAGCCACCGAAGCAGCCACCCAAGCAGCCACCGAAGCAGCCACCGATGCAGCCACCGAAACAGCCACCGAAGCAGCCGCCGAAGCTGCCACCGCAGCAGCAGCAGCCACCAAAGCAGCAGCAGCAGCCACCGAAGCAACAGCAGCAGCCACCAAAGCAGCAGCAGCAGCCACCGAAGCAGAGGCAGAAGCCACCGAGGCAGCCACCGAAGCAGAAGCCACCGAAGCAGCCACCGAAGATGCCACCGAAGCAGCAGCAGCAGTCACCGAAGCAGCAGCAGCAGCAGCCACCGAAGCAGCCACCGAAGCAGCCACCAAAGCAGCAGCCACCGAAGCAGCCACCGAAGCAGCAGCCACCGAAGCAGCCACCGAAGCAGCCACCGAAGCAGCCGCCGAAGTAGCCGCCGAAGCAGCAGCCACCGAAGCAGCAGCCACCGAAGAAGCAGCCACCGAAGCAGCAGCAGCAGCAGCCACCGAAGCCGCCACCGAAGCAGCAGCCACCGAAGCAGCAGCCACCTAACAGCCACCGAAGCAGCAGCCACGGAAGCAGCCACCGAAGCAGCAGCCACCGAAGCAGCAGCCACCGAAGCAGCAACCACCGAAGCAGCCACCGAAGCAGCCACCGAAGCAGCCGCCGAAGTAGCCGCCGAAGCAGCAGCCACCGAAGCAGCACCCACTGAAGCAGCAGCCACCGAAGCACCAGCCGAAGCAGCCGCCAAAGCAGCCACCGAAGCAGCCGCCGAAGCAGCCACCGAAGCAGCCGCCGAATCAGCCGCCGAAACAGCCGCCGTAGCAGCCACCGAAGCAGCCACCGAAGCAGCCACCGAAGCAGCCACCGAAGCAGCTGCCGAAGCAGCAGCAACCGAAGCAGCAGCCAACGAATCAGCCACCGAAGCAGCAGCCACCGAAGCAGCAGCCACCGAAGTAGCAACCACCGAAGCAGCCACCGAAGCAGCACCCACTGAAGCAGCAGCCACCTAAGCACCAGCCGAAGCAGCCGCCGAAGCAGCCACCGAAGCAGCCGCCGAAGCAGCCACCGAAGCAGCCGCCGAATCAGCCGCCGAAACAGCCGCCGTAGCAGCCACCGAAGCAGCCACCGAATCCGCCACCGAAGCAGCCACCGAGGCAGCTGCCGAATCAGCAGCAACCGAAGCAGCAGCCAACGAATCAGCCACCGAAGCAGCAGCCACCGAAGCAGCAGCCACCGAAGTAGCAACCACCGAAGCAGCCACCGAAGCAGTCGCCGAAGTAGCCACCGAAGCAGCCGCCGAAGCAGCCGCCGAAGCAGCCACCGAAGCTGCCACCGAAGCAGCAGCCACAGAAGCAGCCACCGAAGCAGCAGCCACCGAAGCAGCAGCCACTGAAGCAGCCAACGAAGCAGCAGCCACCGAAGCAGCCGACGAAGCAGCCGCCGAAGGAGCCGCCGAAGCAGCCACCGAAGCAGCCGACGAAGCAGCCACCGAAGCAGCCGCCTAAGCAGCCGCCGAATCAGCCGCCGAGGCACCCGCCGAAACTGCAGATGCCGAAGCAGCCACCGAAGCAGCCACCGAAGCAGCCGCCGAAGCAGCCGCCGAAGCAGCCACCGAAGTAGCCAGCGAAGCAGCAGCCACCGAAGCAGCCACCGAAGCAGCCGCCGAAGCAGCCACCGAAGCAGCCACCGAAGCAGCCACCGAAGCAGCCGCCGAAGCAGCCGGCGAAGCAGCCGCCGAAGCAGCCACCGAAGCAGCCGCCGAAGCAGCCACCGAAGCAGCCGCCGAAGTAGCCACCGAAGCAGCCGCCGAAGCAGCCGCCGAAGCAGCCACCGAAGCAGCCGCCGAAGCAGCCACCGAAGCAGCCACCGAAGCAGCCGCCGAAGCAGCCACCGAAGCAGCCGCCGAAGCAGCCACCGAAGCAGCCGCCGAAGCAGCCACCGAAGCAGCCGCCGAAGCAGCCGCCGAAGCACCCACCGAAGCAGCCACCGAAGCAGCCACCGAAGCAGGCACCGAAGCAGCCACCGATGCAGCCACCGAAACAGCCACCAAAGCAGCCGCCGAAGCTGCCACCGCAGCAGCCGCCGAAGCACCCACCGAAGCAGCCACCGATGCAGCCACCGAAACAGCCACCGAAGCAGCCGCCGAAGCAGCCACCGAAGTAGCCGCCGAAGCACCCACCGAAGCAGCCACCGAAGCAGCCACCGAAGCAGCCGCCGAAGCAGCCGCCGAAGCAGCCACCGAAGCAGCCGCCGAAGCACCCACCGAAGCAGCCACCGAAGCAGCCACCGATGCAGCCACCGAAACAGCCACCGAAGCAGCCGCCGAAGCTGCCACCGCAGCAGCAGCAGCAGCAGCCACCGAAGCAACAGCAGCAGCCACCAAAGCAGCAGCAGCAGCCACCGAAGCAGCAGCAGAAGCCACCGAGGCAGCCACCGAAGCAGGCACCGAAGCAGCCGCCGAAGCAGCCGCCGAAGCAGCCGCCGAAGCAGCCGCCGAAGCAGCCACCGAAGCAGCCGCCTAAGCAGCCGCCGAAGCAGCCGCCGAGGCACCCGCCGAAACTGCAGATGCCGAAGCAGCCACCGAAGCGGCCGTCGAAATCAGCCGCCGAAGCGGCCGCCGAAGCAACCGCCGGAGCAGCCGCCGAAGCAGCCGCCGAAGCAGCCGCCGAAGCAGCCCCCGAAGCAGCCACCGAAGCAGCCGCCGGAGCAGCCGCCGAAGCAGCCACCGAAGCAGCCGCCGAAGCAGCAGCCGAAGCAGCCACCGAAGCAGCCACCGAAGCAGCCGCCGAAGCAGCCGCCGAAGCAGCCGCCGAAACAGCCACCGAAGCAGCCACCGAAGCAGCCGTCGAAGCAGCCGCCGAAACAGCCGCCGTAGCAGCCACCGAAGCAGCCACCGAAGCAGCCACCGAAGCAGCCACCGAAGCAGCTGCCGAAGCAGCAGCAACCGAAGCAGCAGCCAACGAAGCAGCCACCGAAGCAGCAGCCACCGAAGCAGCAGCCACCGAAGTAGCAACCACCGAAGCAGCCACCGAAGCAGTCGCCGAAGTAGCCACCGAAGCAGCCGCCGAAGCAGCCGCCGAAGCAGCCACCGAAGCTGCCACCGAAGCAGCAGCCACAGAAGCAGCCACCGAAGCAGCAGCCACTGAAGCAGCCAACGAAGCAGCAGCCACCGAAGCAGCCGACGAAGCAGCCGCTGAAGCAGGCGCCGAAGCAGCCACCGAAGCAGCCGCCGAAGCAGCCACCGAAGCAGCCGCCTAAGCAGCCGCCGAAGCAGCCGCCGAGGCACCCGCCGAAACTGCAGATGCCGAAGCAGCCACCGAAGCAGCAGCCACCGAAGCAGCACCAGCAGCCACCGAAGCAGCCACCGAAGCAGCCACCAAAGCAGCAGCCACCGAGCAGCCACCGAAGCAGCAGCCACGGAAGCAGCCACCGAAGCAGCAGCCACCGAAGCAGCAGCCACCGTAGCAGCAACCACCGAAGCAGCCACCGAAGCAGCCACCGAAGCAGCCGCCGAAGTAGCCGCCGAAGCAGCAGCCACCGAAGCAGCACCCACTGAAGCAGCAGCCACCGAAGCACCAGCCGAAGTAGCCGCCAAAGCAGCCACCGAAGCAGCCGCCGAAGCACCTACCGAAGCAGCCACCGAAGCCGGCACCGAAGCAGCCACCGAAGCAGCAACCGAAGCAGCCGCCGAAGCAGCCACCGAAGCACCCACCGAAGCAGCCACCGATGCAGCCACCGAAGCAGCCACCGAAGCAGCCACCGAAGATGCCACCGAAGCAGCAGCAGCAGTCACCGAAGCAGCAGCAGCAGCCACCGAAGCAGCCGCTGAAGCAGCCACCGATGCAGCCGACGAAGCAGCCGCCGAAGCAGCCACCGAAGCAGCCACCGAAGCAGCCACCGAAGATGCCACCGAAGCAGCCACCGAAGCAGCCACCGAAGATGCCACCGAAGCAGCAGCAGCCACCGAAGCAGCCACCGAAGCAGCCACCAAAGCAGCAGCCACCGAAGCAGCCACCGAAGCAGCAGCCACCGAAGCAGCCACCGAAGCAGCCACCGAAGCAGCCACCAAGCAGCAGCCACCGAAGAAGCAGCCACCGAAGCAGCAGCAGCAGCAGCAGCCACCGAAGCAGCCACCGAAGCAGCCACCAAAGCAGCAGCCACCGAAGCAGCCACCGAAGCAGCAGCCACCGAAGCAGCCACCGAAGCAGCCACCGAAGCAGCCACCGAAGCAGCAGCCACCGAAGAAGCAGCCACCGAAGCAGCAGCAGCAGCAGCCACCGAAGCCGCCACCGAAGCAGCAGCCACCTAACAGCCACCGAAGCAGCAGCCACGGAAGCAGCCACCGAAGCAGCAGCCACCGAAGCAGCAGCCACCGTAGCAGCAACCACCGAAGCAGCCACCGAAGCAGCCACCGAAGCAGTCGCCGAAGTAGCCGCCGAAGCAGCAGCCACCGAAGCAGCACCCACTGAAGCAGCAGCCACCGAAGCACCAGCCGAAGCAGCCGCCAAAGCAGCCACCGAAGCAGCCGCCGAAGCACCTACCGAAGCAGCCACCGAAGCAGGCACCGAAGCAGCCACCGAAGCAGCAACCGAAGCAGCCGCCGAAGCAGCCACCGAAGCACCCACCGAAGCAGCCACCGATGCAGCCACCGAAGCAGCCACCGAAGCAGCCACCGAAGATGCCACCGAAGCAGCAGCAGCAGTCACCGAAGCAGCAGCAGCAGCCACCGAAGCAGCAGGCACCGAAGCAGCCGCTGAAGCAGCCACCGATGCAGCCGACGAAGCAGCCGCCGAAGCAGCCGCCGAAGCAGCCACCGAAGCAGCCACCGAAGCAGCCACCAAAGCAGCCGCCGCAGCAGCCACCGAAGCAGCCGCCGAAGCACCTACCGAAGCAGCCACCGAAGCAGGCACCGAAGCAGCCACCGAAGCAGCAACCGAAGCAGCCGCCGAAGCAGCCACCGAAGCAGCCGCCGAAGCACCCACCGAAGCAGCCATCGAAGCAGCCACCGAAGCAGCCACCAAAGCAGCCACCGATGCAGCCACCGAAACAGCCACCGAAGCAGCCGCCGAAGCTGCCACCGCAGCAGCCGCCGAAGCACCCACCGAAGCAGCCACCGAAGCAGCCACCGAAGCAGCCACCGATGCAGCCACCGAAACAGCCACCGAAGCAGCCGCCGAAGCAGCCACCGAAGCAGCCGCCGAAGCACCCACCGAAGCAGCCACCGAAGCAGCCACCGAAGCAGCCGCCGAAGCAGCCGCCAAAGCAGCCACCGAAGCAGCCGCCGAAGCACCCACCGAAGCAGCCACCGAAGCAGCCACCCAAGCAGCCACCGAAGCAGCCACCGATGCAGCCACCGAAACAGCCACCGAAGCAGCCGCCGAAGCTGCCACCGCAGCAGCAGCAGCCACCAAAGCAGCAGCAGCAGCCACCGAAGCAACAGCAGCAGCCACCAAAGCAGCAGCAGCAGCCACCGAAGCAGAGGCAGAAGCCACCGAGGCAGCCACCGAAGCAGAAGCCACCGAAGCAGCCACCGAAGATGCCACCGAAGCAGCAGCAGCAGTCACCGAAGCAGCAGCAGCAGCAGCCACCGAAGCAGCCACCGAAGCAGCCACCAAAGCAGCAGCCACCGAAGCAGCCACCGAAGCAGCAGCCACCGAAGCAGCCACCGAAGCAGCCACCGAAGCAGCCACCGAAGCAGCAGCCACCGAAGAAGCAGCCACCGAAGCAGCAGCAGCAGCAGCCACCGAAGCCGCCACCGAAGCAGCAGCCACCGAAGCAGCAGCCACCTAACAGCCACCGAAGCAGCAGCCACGGAAGCAGCCACCGAAGCAGCAGCCACCGAAGCAGCAGCCACCGAAGCAGCAACCACCGAAGCAGCCACCGAAGCAGCCACCGAAGCAGCCGCCGAAGCAGCCGCCGAAGCAGCAGCCACCGAAGCAGCACCCACTGAAGCAGCAGCCACCGAAGCACCAGCCGAAGCAGCCGCCAAAGCAGCCACCGAAGCAGCCGCCGAAGCAGCCACCGAAGCAGCCGCCGAATCAGCCGCCGAAACAGCCGCCGTAGCAGCCACCGAAGCAGCCACCGAAGCAGCCACCGAAGCAGCCACCGAAGCAGCTGCCGAAGCAGCAGCAACCGAAGCAGCAGCCAACGAATCAGCCACCGAAGCAGCAGCCACCGAAGCAGCAGCCACCGAAGTAGCAACCACCGAAGCAGCCACCGAAGCAGTCGCCGAAGTAGCCACCGAAGCAGCCGCCGAAGCAGCCGCCGAAGCAGCCACCGAAGCTGCCACCGAAGCAGCAGCCACAGAAGCAGCCACCGAAGCAGCAGCCACCGAAGCAGCAGCCACTGAAGCAGCCAACGAAGCAGCAGCCACCGAAGCAGCCGACGAAGCAGCCGCCGAAGCAGCCACCGAAGCAGCCGCCGAAGCAGCCACCGAAGCAGCCGCCGAAGCAGCCGCCGAAGCAGCCGCCGAAACAGCCGCCTTAGCAGCCACCGAAGCAGCCACCGAAGCAGCCACCGAAGCAGCCACCGAAGCAGCTGCCGAAGCAGCAGCAACCGAAGCAGCAGCCAACGATGCAGCCACCGAAGCAGCAGCCACCGAAGCAGCAGCCGCCGAAGTAGCAACCACCGAAGCAGCCACCGAAGCAGTCGCCGAAGTAGCCACCGAAGCAGCCGCCGAAGCAGCCGCCGAAGCAGCCACCGAAGCTGCCACCGAAGCAGCAGCCACAGAAGCAGCCACCGAAGCAGCAGCCACTGAAGCAGCCAACGAAGCAGCAGCCACTGAAGCAGCCGACGAAGCAGCCGCCGAAGCAGCCGCCGAAGCAGCCACCGAAGCAGCCGCCGAAGCAGCCACCGAAGCAGGCGCCTAAGCAGCTGCCGAAGCAGCCACCGAAGCAGCCGCCGAAGCAGCCGCCGAAGCAGCCGCCGAAGCAGCCGCCGAAGCAGCCACCGAAGCAGCCGCAGAAGCAGCCACCGAAGCAGCCGCCGAAGCAGCCACCGAAGCAGCCGCCGAAGCAGCCACCGAAGCAGCCGCCGAAGCACCCACCGAAGCAGCCATCGAAGCAGCCACCGAAGCAGCCACCGAAGCAGCCACCGATGCAGCCACCGAAACAGCCACCGAAGCAGCCGCCGAAGCTGCCACCGCAGCAGCCGCCGAAGCACCCACCGAAGCAGCCACCGAAGCAGCCACCGAAGCAGCCGCCGAAGCAGCCACCGAAGCAGCCGCCGAAGCACCCACCGAAGCAGCCACCGAAGCAGCCACCGAAGCAGCCGCCGAAGCAGCCGCCAAAGCAGCCACCGAAGCAGCCGCCGAAGCAGCCACCGAAGCAGCCGCCGAAGCAGCCACCGAAGCAGCCACCGAAGCAGCCACCGATGCAGCCACCGAAACAGCCACCGAAGCAGCCGCCGAAGCTGCCACCGCAGCAGCAGCAGCAGCAGCCACCGAAGCAGAGGCAGAAGCCACCGAGGCAGCCACCGAAGCAGAAGCCACCGAAGCAGCCACCGAAGATGCCACCGAAGCAGCAGCAGCAGTCACCGAAGCAGCAGCAGCAGCCACCGAAGCAGCAGCAGCCACCGAAGCAGCCACCGAAGCAGCCACCAAAGCAGCAGCCACCGAAGCAGCCACCGAAGCAGCAGCCACCGAAGCAGCCACCGAAGCAGCCACCGAAGCAGCCACCGAAGCAGCAGCCACCGAAGAAGCAGCCACCGAAGCAGCAGCAGCAGCCACCGAAGCCGCCACCGAAGCAGCAGCCACCGAAGCAGCAGCCACCTAACAGCCACCGAAGCAGCAGCCACGGAAGCAGCCACCGAAGCAGCAGCCACCGAAGCAGCAGCCACCGTAGCAGCAACCACCGAAGCAGCCACCGAAGCAGCCACCGAAGCAGCCGCCGAAGTAGCCGCCGAAGCAGCAGCCACCGAAGCAGCACCCACTGAAGCAGCAGCCACCGAAGCACCAGCCGAAGCAGCCGCCAAAGCAGCCACCGAAGCAGCCGCCGAAGCACCTACCGAAGCAGGCACCGAAGCAGGCACCGAAGCAGCCACCGAAGCAGCAACCGAAGCAGCCGCCGAAGCAGCCACCGAAGCACCCACCGAAGCAGCCACCGATGCAGCCACCGAAGCAGCCACCGAAGCAGCCACCGAAGATGCCACCGAAGCAGCAGCAGCAGTCACCGAAGCAGCAGCAGCAGCCACCGAAGCAGCAGGCACCGAAGCAGCCGCTGAAGCAGCCACCGATGCAGCCGACGAAGCAGCCGCCGAAGCAGCCACCGAAGCAGCCACCGAAGCAGCCACCGAAGATGCCACCGAAGCAGCAGCAGCAGTCACCGAAGCAGCAGCAGCAGCCACCGAAGCAGCCACCGAAGCAGCCACCAAAGCAGCAGCCACCGAAGCAGCCACCGAAGCAGCAGCCACCGAAGCAGCCACCGAAGCAGCCACCGAAGCAGCCACCGAAGCAGCAGCAGCAGCCACCGAAGCAGCAGCAGCAGCCACCGAAGCAGCCACCGAAGCAGCCACCAAAGCAGCAGCCACCGAAGCAGCCACCGAAGCAGCAGCCACCGAAGCAGCCACCGAAGCAGCCACCGAAGCAGCAGCCACCGAAGAAGCCGCCGAAGCAGCCGCCGAAACAGCCGCCTTAGCAGCCACCGAAGCAGCCACCGAAGCAGCCACCGAAGCAGCCACCGATGCAGCCACCGAAACAGCCACCGAAGCAGCCGCCGAAGCTGCCACCGCAGCAGCAGCAGCCACCAAAGCAGCAGCAGCAGCCACCGAAGCAACAGCAGCAGCCACCAAAGCAGCAGCAGCAGCCACCGAAGCAGAGGCAGAAGCCACCGAGGCAGCCACCGAAGCAGAAGCCACCGAAGCAGCCACCGAAGATGCCACCGAAGCAGCAGCAGCAGTCACCGAAGCAGCAGCAGCAGCAGCCACCGAAGCAGCCACCAAAGCAGCAGCCACCGAAGCAGCCACCGAAGCAGCAGCCACCGAAGCAGCCACCGAAGCAGCCACCGAAGCAGCCACCGAAGCAGCAGCCACCGAAGAAGCAGCCACCGAAGCAGCAGCAGCAGCCACCGAAGCCGCCACCGAAGCAGCAGCCACCGAAGCAGCAGCCACCTAACAGCCACCGAAGCAGCAGCCACGGAAGCAGCCACCGAAGCAGCAGCCACCGAAGCAGCAGCCACCGAAGCAGCAACCACCGAAGCAGCCACCGAAGCAGCCACCGAAGCAGCCGCCGAAGTAGCCGCCGAAGCAGCAGCCACCGAAGCAGCACCCACTGAAGCAGCAGCCACCTAAGCACCAGCCGAAGCAGCCGCCGAAGCAGCCACCGAAGCAGCCGCCGAAGCAGCCACCGAAGCAGCCGCCGAATCAGCCGCCGAAACAGCCGCCGTAGCAGCCACCGAAGCAGCCACCGAATCCGCCACCGAAGCAGCCACCGAGGCAGCTGCCGAATCAGCAGCAACCGAAGCAGCAGCCAACGAATCAGCCACCGAAGCAGCAGCCACCGAAGCAGCAGCCACCGAAGTAGCAACCACCGAAGCAGCCACCGAAGCAGTCGCCGAAGTAGCCACCGAAGCAGCCGCCGAAGCAGCCGCCGAAGCAGCCACCGAAGCTGCCACCGAAGCAGCAGCCACAGAAGCAGCCACCGAAGCAGCAGCCACTGAAGCAGCCAACGAAGCAGCAGCCACCGAAGCAGCCGACGAAGCAGCCGCCGAAGGAGCCGCCGAAGCAGCCACCGAAGCAGCCGACGAAGCAGCCACCGAAGCAGCCGCCTAAGCAGCCGCCGAATCAGCCGCCGAGGCACCCGCCGAAACTGCAGATGCCGAAGCAGCCACCGAAGCAGCCACCGAAGCAGCCGCCGAAGCAGCCGCCGAAGCAGCCACCGAAGTAGCCAGCGAAGCAGCAGCCACCGAAGCAGCCACCGAAGCAGCCGCCGAAGCAGCCACCGAAGCAGCCGCCGAAGCAGCCACCGAAGCAGCCGCCGAAGCAGCCGGCGAAGCAGCCGCCGAAGCAGCCACCGAAGCAGCCGCCGAAGCAGCCACCGAAGCAGCCGCCGAAGTAGCCACCGAAGCAGCCGCCGAAGCAGCCGCCGAAGCAGCCACCGAAGCAGCCGCCGAAGCAGCCACCGAAGCAGCCACCGAAGCAGCCGCCGAAGCAGCCACCGAAGCAGCCGCCGAAGCAGCCACCGAAGCAGCCGCCGAAGTAGCCACCGAAGCAGCCGCCGAAGCAGCCGCCGAAGCAGCCGCCGAAGCAGCCGCCGAAGCACCCACCGAAGCAGCCACCGAAGCAGCCACCGAAGCAGGCACCGAAGCAGCCACCGATGCAGCCACCGAAACAGCCACCAAAGCAGCCGCCGAAGCTGCCACCGCAGCAGCCGCCGAAGCACCCACCGAAGCAGCCACCGATGCAGCCACCGAAACAGCCACCGAAGCAGCCGCCGAAGCAGCCACCGAAGTAGCCGCCGAAGCACCCACCGAAGCAGCCACCGAAGCAGCCACCGAAGCAGCCGCCGAAGCAGCCGCCGAAGCAGCCACCGAAGCAGCCGCCGAAGCACCCACCGAAGCAGCCACCGAAGCAGCCACCGATGCAGCCACCGAAACAGCCACCGAAGCAGCCGCCGAAGCTGCCACCGCAGCAGCAGCAGCAGCAGCCACCGAAGCAACAGCAGCAGCCACCAAAGCAGCAGCAGCAGCCACCGAAGCAGCAGCAGAAGCCACCGAGGCAGCCACCGAAGCAGGCACCGAAGCAGCCGCCGAAGCAGCCGCCGAAGCAGCCGCCGAAGCAGCCGCCGAAGCAGCCACCGAAGCAGCCGCCTAAGCAGCCGCCGAAGCAGCCGCCGAGGCACCCGCCGAAACTGCAGATGCCGAAGCAGCCACCGAAGCGGCCGTCGAAATCAGCCGCCGAAGCGGCCGCCGAAGCAACCGCCGGAGCAGCCGCCGAAGCAGCCGCCGAAGCAGCCGCCGAAGCAGCCCCCGAAGCAGCCACCGAAGCAGCCGCCGGAGCAGCCGCCGAAGCAGCCACCGAAGCAGCCGCCGAAGCAGCAGCCGAAGCAGCCACCGAAGCAGCCACCGAAGCAGCCGCCGAAGCAGCCGCCGAAGCAGCCGCCGAAACAGCCACCGAAGCAGCCACCGAAGCAGCCGTCGAAGCAGCCGCCGAAACAGCCGCCGTAGCAGCCACCGAAGCAGCCACCGAAGCAGCCACCGAAGCAGCCACCGAAGCAGCTGCCGAAGCAGCAGCAACCGAAGCAGCAGCCAACGAAGCAGCCACCGAAGCAGCAGCCACCGAAGCAGCAGCCACCGAAGTAGCAACCACCGAAGCAGCCACCGAAGCAGTCGCCGAAGTAGCCACCGAAGCAGCCGCCGAAGCAGCCGCCGAAGCAGCCACCGAAGCTGCCACCGAAGCAGCAGCCACAGAAGCAGCCACCGAAGCAGCAGCCACTGAAGCAGCCAACGAAGCAGCAGCCACCGAAGCAGCCGACGAAGCAGCCGCTGAAGCAGGCGCCGAAGCAGCCACCGAAGCAGCCGCCGAAGCAGCCACCGAAGCAGCCGCCTAAGCAGCCGCCGAAGCAGCCGCCGAGGCACCCGCCGAAACTGCAGATGCCGAAGCAGCCACCGAAGCAGCAGCCACCGAAGCAGCCACCGAAGCAGAAGCCACCGAAGCAGCCACCGAAGCAGCCACCAAAGCAGCAGCCACCGAGCAGCCACCGAAGCAGCAGCCACGGAAGCAGCCACCGAAGCAGCAGCCACCGAAGCAGCAGCCACCGTAGCAGCAACCACCGAAGCAGCCACCGAAGCAGCCACCGAAGCAGCCGCCGAAGTAGCCGCCGAAGCAGCAGCCACCGAAGCAGCACCCACTGAAGCAGCAGCCACCGAAGCACCAGCCGAAGTAGCCGCCAAAGCAGCCACCGAAGCAGCCGCCGAAGCACCTACCGAAGCAGCCACCGAAGCCGGCACCGAAGCAGCCACCGAAGCAGCAACCGAAGCAGCCGCCGAAGCAGCCACCGAAGCACCCACCGAAGCAGCCACCGATGCAGCCACCGAAGCAGCCACCGAAGCAGCCACCGAAGATGCCACCGAAGCAGCAGCAGCAGTCACCGAAGCAGCAGCAGCAGCCACCGAAGCAGCCGCTGAAGCAGCCACCGATGCAGCCGACGAAGCAGCCGCCGAAGCAGCCACCGAAGCAGCCACCGAAGATACCACCGAAGCAGCCACCGAAGCAGCCACCGAAGCATGCCACCGAAGCAGCAGCAGCCACCGAAGCAGCCACCGAAGCAGCCACCAAAGCAGCAGCCACCGAAGCAGCCACCGAAGCAGCAGCCACCGAAGCAGCCACCGAAGCAGCCACCGAAGCAGCCACCAAGCAGCAGCCACCGAAGAAGCAGCCACCGAAGCAGCAGCAGCAGCAGCAGCCACCGAAGCAGCCACCGAAGCAGCCACCAAAGCAGCAGCCACCGAAGCAGCCACCGAAGCAGCAGCCACCGAAGCAGCCACCGAAGCAGCCACCGAAGCAGCCACCGAAGCAGCAGCCACCGAAGAAGCAGCCACCGAAGCAGCAGCAGCAGCAGCCACCGAAGCCGCCACCGAAGCAGCAGCCCCAACAGCCACCGAAGCAGCAGCCACGAAGCAGCCACCGAAGCAGCAGCCACCGAAGCAGCCACCGTAGCAGCCACCGAAGCAGCCACCGAAGCAGCCACCGAAGCAGCCGCCGAAGTAGCCGCCGAAGCAGCAGCCACCGAAGCAGCAGCCACTGAAGCAGCAGCCACCGAAGCACCAGCCGAAGCAGCCGCCAAAGCAGCCACCGAAGCAGCCGCCGAAGCACCACCGAAGCAGCCACCGAAGCAGGCGCCGAAGCAGCCACCGAAGCAGCCACCGAAGCAGCCGCCGAAGCAGCCACCGAAGCAGCCACCGAAGCAGCCACCGAAGCAGCCACCGAAGCAGCCACCGAAGCAGCCACCGAAGCAGCCACCGAAGCAGCAGCAGCAGCACCGAACGCAGCAGCAGCCACCGAAGCAGCAGGCACCGAAGCAGCCGCCGAAGCAGCCACCGAAGCAGCCGCCGAAGCAGCCACCGAAGCAGGCGCCTAAGCAGCTGCCGAAGCAGCCACCGAAGCAGCCGCCGAAGCAGCCGCCGAAGCAGCCGCCGAAGCAGCCGCCGAAGCAGCCACCGAAGCAGCCGCCGAAGCAGCCACCGAAGCAGCCGCCGAAGCAGCCGCCGAAGCAGCCGCCGAAGCAGCCACCGAAGCAGCCGCCGAAGCACCCACCGAAGCAGCCATCGAAGCAGCCACCGAAGCAGCCACCGAAGCAGCCACCGATGCAGCTACCGAAACAGCCACCGAAGCAGCCGCCGAAGCTGCCACCGCAGCAGCCACCGAAGCAGCCACCGAAGCAGCCACCGAAGCAGCCGCCGAAGCAGCCACCGAAGCAGCCGCCGAAGCACCCACCGAAGCAGCCACCGAAGCAGCCACCGAAGCAGCCGCCGAAGCAGCCGCCAAAGCAGCCACCGAAGCAGCCGCCGAAGCACCCACCGAAGCAGCCACCGAAGCAGCCACCGAAGCAGCCACCGAAGCAGCCACCGATGCAGCCACCGAAACAGCCACCGAAGCAGCCGCCGAAGCTGCCACCGCGCAGCAGCAGCAGCAGCCACCAAAGAAGCAGCAGCAGCCACCGAAGCAACAGCAGCAGCCACCAAAGCAGCAGCAGCAGCCACCGAAGCAGAGGCAGAAGCCACCGAGGCAGCCACCGAAGCAGAAGCCACCGAAGCAGCCACCGAAGATGCCACCGAAGCAGCAGCAGCAGTCACCGAAGCAGCAGCAGCAGCCACCGAAGCAGCAGCAGCCACCGAAGCAGCCACCGAAGCAGCCACCAAAGCAGCAGCCACCGAAGCAGCCACCGAAGCAGCAGCCACCGAAGCAGCCACCGAAGCAGCCACCGAAGCAGCCACCGAAGCAGCAGCCACCGAAGCAGCAGCAGCAGCCACCGAAGCCGCCACCGAAGCAGCAGCCACCGAAGCAGCAGCCACCTAACAGCCACCGAAGCAGCAGCCACGGAAGCAGCCACCGAAGCAGCAGCCACCGAAGCAGCAGCCACCGTAGCAGCAACCACCGAAGCAGCCACCGAAGCAGCCACCGAAGCAGCCGCCGAAGTAGCCGCCGAAGCAGCAGCCACCGAAGCAGCACCCACTGAAGCAGCAGCCACCGAAGCACCAGCCGAAGTAGCCGCCAAAGCAGCCACCGAAGCAGCCGCCGAAGCACCTACCGAAGCAGCCACCGAAGCCGGCACCGAAGCAGCCACCGAAGCAGCAACCGAAGCAGCCGCCGAAGCAGCCACCGAAGCACCCACCGAAGCAGCCACCGATGCAGCCACCGAAGCAGCCACCGAAGCAGCCACCGAAGATGCCACCGAAGCAGCAGCAGCAGTCACCGAAGCAGCAGCAGCAGCCACCGAAGCAGCCGCTGAAGCAGCCACCGATGCAGCCGACGAAGCAGCCGCCGAAGCAGCCACCGAAGCAGCCACCGAAGCAGCCACCGAAGATGCCACCGAAGCAGCCACCGAAGCAGCCACCGAAGATGCCACCGAAGCAGCAGCAGCCACCGAAGCAGCCACCGAAGCAGCCACCAAAGCAGCAGCCACCGAAGCAGCCACCGAAGCAGCAGCCACCGAAGCAGCCACCGAAGCAGCCACCGAAGCAGCCACCAAGCAGCAGCCACCGAAGAAGCAGCCACCGAAGCAGCAGCAGCAGCAGCAGCCACCGAAGCAGCCACCGAAGCAGCCACCAAAGCAGCAGCCACCGAAGCAGCCACCGAAGCAGCAGCCACCGAAGCAGCCACCGAAGCAGCCACCGAAGCAGCCACCGAAGCAGCAGCCACCGAAGAAGCAGCCACCGAAGCAGCAGCAGCAGCAGCCACCGAAGCCGCCACCGAAGCAGCAGCCACCTAACAGCCACCGAAGCAGCAGCCACGGAAGCAGCCACCGAAGCAGCAGCCACCGAAGCAGCAGCCACCGTAGCAGCAACCACCGAAGCAGCCACCGAAGCAGCCACCGAAGCAGTCGCCGAAGTAGCCGCCGAAGCAGCAGCCACCGAAGCAGCACCCACTGAAGCAGCAGCCACCGAAGCACCAGCCGAAGCAGCCGCCAAAGCAGCCACCGAAGCAGCCGCCGAAGCACCTACCGAAGCAGCCACCGAAGCAGGCACCGAAGCAGCCACCGAAGCAGCAACCGAAGCAGCCGCCGAAGCAGCCACCGAAGCACCCACCGAAGCAGCCACCGATGCAGCCACCGAAGCAGCCACCGAAGCAGCCACCGAAGATGCCACCGAAGCAGCAGCAGCAGTCACCGAAGCAGCAGCAGCAGCCACCGAAGCAGCAGGCACCGAAGCAGCCGCTGAAGCAGCCACCGATGCAGCCGACGAAGCAGCCGCCGAAGCAGCCGCCGAAGCAGCCACCGAAGCAGCCACCGAAGCAGCCACCAAAGCAGCCGCCGCAGCAGCCACCGAAGCAGCCGCCGAAGCACCTACCGAAGCAGCCACCGAAGCAGGCACCGAAGCAGCCACCGAAGCAGCAACCGAAGCAGCCGCCGAAGCAGCCACCGAAGCAGCCGCCGAAGCACCCACCGAAGCAGCCATCGAAGCAGCCACCGAAGCAGCCACCAAAGCAGCCACCGATGCAGCCACCGAAACAGCCACCGAAGCAGCCGCCGAAGCTGCCACCGCAGCAGCCGCCGAAGCACCCACCGAAGCAGCCACCGAAGCAGCCACCGAAGCAGCCACCGATGCAGCCACCGAAACAGCCACCGAAGCAGCCGCCGAAGCAGCCACCGAAGCAGCCGCCGAAGCACCCACCGAAGCAGCCACCGAAGCAGCCACCGAAGCAGCCGCCGAAGCAGCCGCCAAAGCAGCCACCGAAGCAGCCGCCGAAGCACCCACCGAAGCAGCCACCGAAGCAGCCACCCAAGCAGCCACCGAAGCAGCCACCGATGCAGCCACCGAAACAGCCACCGAAGCAGCCGCCGAAGCTGCCACCGCAGCAGCAGCAGCCACCAAAGCAGCAGCAGCAGCCACCGAAGCAACAGCAGCAGCCACCAAAGCAGCAGCAGCAGCCACCGAAGCAGAGGCAGAAGCCACCGAGGCAGCCACCGAAGCAGAAGCCACCGAAGCAGCCACCGAAGATGCCACCGAAGCAGCAGCAGCAGTCACCGAAGCAGCAGCAGCAGCAGCCACCGAAGCAGCCACCGAAGCAGCCACCAAAGCAGCAGCCACCGAAGCAGCCACCGAAGCAGCAGCCACCGAAGCAGCCACCGAAGCAGCCACCGAAGCAGCCACCGAAGCAGCAGCCACCGAAGAAGCAGCCACCGAAGCAGCAGCAGCAGCAGCCACCGAAGCCGCCACCGAAGCAGCAGCCACCGAAGCAGCAGCCACCTAACAGCCACCGAAGCAGCAGCCACGGAAGCAGCCACCGAAGCAGCAGCCACCGAAGCAGCAGCCACCG
The DNA here is from genome assembly GCA_030143305.2 of Amblyomma americanum. Taxonomy (NCBI): domain Eukaryota; kingdom Metazoa; phylum Arthropoda; class Arachnida; order Ixodida; family Ixodidae; genus Amblyomma; species Amblyomma americanum. The sequence continues at coordinate 39,786 of JARKHS020032482.1, forward strand.
AAGCAGCAACCACCGAAGCAGCCACCGAAGCAGCCACCGAAGCAGCCGCCGAAGTAGCCGCCGAAGCAGCAGCCACCGAAGCAGCACCCACTGAAGCAGCAGCCACCGAAGCACCAGCCGAAGCAGCCGCCAAAGCAGCCACCGAAGCAGCCGCCGAAGCAGCCACCGAAGCAGCCGCCGAATCAGCCGCCGAAACAGCCGCCGTAGCAGCCACCGAAGCAGCCACCGAAGCAGCCACCGAAGCAGCCACCGAAGCAGCTGCCGAAGCAGCAGCAACCGAAGCAGCAGCCAACGAATCAGCCACCGAAGCAGCAGCCACCGAAGCAGCAGCCACCGAAGTAGCAACCACCGAAGCAGCCACCGAAGCAGTCGCCGAAGTAGCCACCGAAGCAGCCGCCGAAGCAGCCGCCGAAGCAGCCACCGAAGCTGCCACCGAAGCAGCAGCCACAGAAGCAGCCACCGAAGCAGCAGCCACCGAAGCAGCAGCCACTGAAGCAGCCAACGAAGCAGCAGCCACCGAAGCAGCCGACGAAGCAGCCGCCGAAGCAGCCACCGAAGCAGCCGCCGAAGCAGCCACCGAAGCAGCCGCCGAAGCAGCCGCCGAAGCAGCCGCCGAAACAGCCGCCTTAGCAGCCACCGAAGCAGCCACCGAAGCAGCCACCGAAGCAGCCACCGAAGCAGCTGCCGAAGCAGCAGCAACCGAAGCAGCAGCCAACGATGCAGCCACCGAAGCAGCAGCCACCGAAGCAGCAGCCGCCGAAGTAGCAACCACCGAAGCAGCCACCGAAGCAGTCGCCGAAGTAGCCACCGAAGCAGCCGCCGAAGCAGCCGCCGAAGCAGCCACCGAAGCTGCCACCGAAGCAGCAGCCACAGAAGCAGCCACCGAAGCAGCAGCCACTGAAGCAGCCAACGAAGCAGCAGCCACTGAAGCAGCCGACGAAGCAGCCGCCGAAGCAGCCGCCGAAGCAGCCACCGAAGCAGCCGCCGAAGCAGCCACCGAAGCAGGCGCCTAAGCAGCTGCCGAAGCAGCCACCGAAGCAGCCGCCGAAGCAGCCGCCGAAGCAGCCGCCGAAGCAGCCGCCGAAGCAGCCACCGAAGCAGCCGCCGAAGCAGCCACCGAAGCAGCCGCCGAAGCAGCCACCGAAGCAGCCGCCGAAGCAGCCACCGAAGCAGCCGCCGAAGCACCCACCGAAGCAGCCATCGAAGCAGCCACCGAAGCAGCCACCGAAGCAGCCACCGATGCAGCCACCGAAACAGCCACCGAAGCAGCCGCCGAAGCTGCCACCGCAGCAGCCGCCGAAGCACCCACCGAAGCAGCCACCGAAGCAGCCACCGAAGCAGCCGCCGAAGCAGCCACCGAAGCAGCCGCCGAAGCACCCACCGAAGCAGCCACCGAAGCAGCCACCGAAGCAGCCGCCGAAGCAGCCGCCAAAGCAGCCACCGAAGCAGCCGCCGAAGCAGCCACCGAAGCAGCCGCCGAAGCAGCCACCGAAGCAGCCACCGAAGCAGCCACCGATGCAGCCACCGAAACAGCCACCGAAGCAGCCGCCGAAGCTGCCACCGCAGCAGCAGCAGCAGCAGCCACCGAAGCAGAGGCAGAAGCCACCGAGGCAGCCACCGAAGCAGAAGCCACCGAAGCAGCCACCGAAGATGCCACCGAAGCAGCAGCAGCAGTCACCGAAGCAGCAGCAGCAGCCACCGAAGCAGCAGCAGCCACCGAAGCAGCCACCGAAGCAGCCACCAAAGCAGCAGCCACCGAAGCAGCCACCGAAGCAGCAGCCACCGAAGCAGCCACCGAAGCAGCCACCGAAGCAGCCACCGAAGCAGCAGCCACCGAAGAAGCAGCCACCGAAGCAGCAGCAGCAGCCACCGAAGCCGCCACCGAAGCAGCAGCCACCGAAGCAGCAGCCACCTAACAGCCACCGAAGCAGCAGCCACGGAAGCAGCCACCGAAGCAGCAGCCACCGAAGCAGCAGCCACCGTAGCAGCAACCACCGAAGCAGCCACCGAAGCAGCCACCGAAGCAGCCGCCGAAGTAGCCGCCGAAGCAGCAGCCACCGAAGCAGCACCCACTGAAGCAGCAGCCACCGAAGCACCAGCCGAAGCAGCCGCCAAAGCAGCCACCGAAGCAGCCGCCGAAGCACCTACCGAAGCAGGCACCGAAGCAGGCACCGAAGCAGCCACCGAAGCAGCAACCGAAGCAGCCGCCGAAGCAGCCACCGAAGCACCCACCGAAGCAGCCACCGATGCAGCCACCGAAGCAGCCACCGAAGCAGCCACCGAAGATGCCACCGAAGCAGCAGCAGCAGTCACCGAAGCAGCAGCAGCAGCCACCGAAGCAGCAGGCACCGAAGCAGCCGCTGAAGCAGCCACCGATGCAGCCGACGAAGCAGCCGCCGAAGCAGCCACCGAAGCAGCCACCGAAGCAGCCACCGAAGATGCCACCGAAGCAGCAGCAGCAGTCACCGAAGCAGCAGCAGCAGCCACCGAAGCAGCCACCGAAGCAGCCACCAAAGCAGCAGCCACCGAAGCAGCCACCGAAGCAGCAGCCACCGAAGCAGCCACCGAAGCAGCCACCGAAGCAGCCACCGAAGCAGCAGCCACCGAAGAAGCAGCCACCGAAGCAGCAGCAGCAGCCACCGAAGCAGCCACCGAAGCAGCCACCAAAGCAGCAGCCACCGAAGCAGCCACCGAAGCAGCAGCCACCGAAGCAGCCACCGAAGCAGCCACCGAAGCAGCAGCCACCGAAGAAGCAGCCACCGAAGCAGCAGCAGCAGCAGCCACCGAAGCCGCCACCGAAGCAGCAGCCACCGAAGCAGCAGCCACCTAACAGCCACCGAAGCAGCAGCCACGGAAGCAGCCACCGAAGCAGCAGCCACCGAAGCAGCAGCCACCGTAGCAGCAACCACCGAAGCAGCCACCGAAGCAGCCACCGAAGCAGCCGCCGAAGTAGCCGCCGAAGCAGCAGCCACCGAAGCAGCACCCACTGAAGCAGCAGCCACCGAAGCACCAGCCGAAGCAGCCGCCAAAGCAGCCACCGAAGCAGCCGCCGAAGCACCTACCGAAGCAGCCACCGAAGCAGGCACCGAAGCAGCCACCGAAGCAGCAACCGAAGCAGCCGCCGAAGCAGCCACCGAAGCACCCACCGAAGCAGCCACCGATGCAGCCACCGAAGCAGCCACCGAAGCAGCCACCGAAGATGCCACCGAAGCAGCAGCAGCAGTCACCGAAGCAGCAGCAGCAGCCACCGAAGCAGCAGGCACCGAAGCAGCCGCTGAAGCAGCCACCGATGCAGCCGACGAAGCAGCCGCCGAAGCAGCCGCCGAAGCAGCCACCGAAGCAGCCACCGAAGCAGCCACCAAAGCAGCCGCCGCAGCAGCCACCGAAGCAGCCGCCGAAGCACCTACCGAAGCAGCCACCGAAGCAGGCACCGAAGTAGCCACCGAAGCAGCAACCGAAGCAGCCGCCGAAGCAGCCACCGAAGCAGCCGCCGAAGCACCCACCGAAGCAGCCATCGAAGCAGCCACCGAAGCAGCCACCGAAGCAGCCACCGATGCAGCCACCGAAACAGCCACCGAAGCAGCCGCCGAAGCTGAAACCGCAGCAGCCGCCGAAGCACCCACCGAAGCAGCCACCGAAGCAGCCACCGAAGCAGCCACCGATGCAGCCACCGAAACAGCCACCGAAGCAGCCGCCGAAGCAGCCACCGAAGCAGCCGCCGAAGCAGCCACCGAAGCAGCCGCCGAAGCACCCACCGAAGCAGCCACCGAAGCAGCCACCGAAGCAGCCGCCGAAGCAGCCGCCAAAGCAGCCACCGAAGCAGCCGCCGAAGCACCCACCGAAGCAGCCACCGAAGCAGCCACCGAAGCAGCCACCGAAGCAGCCACCGATGCAGCCACCGAAACAGCCACCGAAGCAGCCGCCGAAGCTGCCACCGCAGCAGCAGCAGCCACCAAAGCAGCAGCAGCAGCCACCGAAGCAACAGCAGCAGCCACCAAAGCAGCAGCAGCAGCCACCGAAGCAGAGGCAGAAGCCACCGAGGCAGCCACCGAAGCAGAAGCCACCGAAGCAGCCACCGAAGATGCCACCGAAGCAGCAGCAGCAGTCACCGAAGCAGCAGCAGCAGCAGCCACCGAAGCAGCCACCAAAGCAGCAGCCACCGAAGCAGCCACCGAAGCAGCAGCCACCGAAGCAGCCACCGAAGCAGCCACCGAAGCAGCAGCCACCGAAGAAGCAGCCACCGAAGCAGCAGCAGCAGCCACCGAAGCCGCCACCGAAGCAGCAGCCACCGAAGCAGCAGCCACCTAACAGCCACCGAAGCAGCAGCCACGGAAGCAGCCACCGAAGCAGCAGCCACCGAAGCAGCAGCCACCGAAGCAGCAACCACCGAAGCAGCCACCGAAGCAGCCACCGAAGCAGCCGCCGAAGTAGCCGCCGAAGCAGCAGCCACCGAAGCAGCACCCACTGAAGCAGCAGCCACCTAAGCACCAGCCGAAGCAGCCGCCGAAGCAGCCACCGAAGCAGCCGCCGAAGCAGCCACCGAAGCAGCCGCCGAATCAGCCGCCGAAACAGCCGCCGTAGCAGCCACCGAAGCAGCCACCGAATCCGCCACCGAAGCAGCCACCGAGGCAGCTGCCGAATCAGCAGCAACCGAAGCAGCAGCCAACGAATCAGCCACCGAAGCAGCAGCCACCGAAGCAGCAGCCACCGAAGTAGCAACCACCGAAGCAGCCACCGAAGCAGTCGCCGAAGTAGCCACCGAAGCAGCCGCCGAAGCAGCCGCCGAAGCAGCCACCGAAGCTGCCACCGAAGCAGCAGCCACAGAAGCAGCCACCGAAGCAGCAGCCACCGAAGCAGCAGCCACTGAAGCAGCCAACGAAGCAGCAGCCACCGAAGCAGCCGACGAAGCAGCCGCCGAAGCAGCCGCCGAAGCAGCCACCGAAGCAGCCGACGAAGCAGCCACCGAAGCAGCCGCCTAAGCAGCCGCCGAATCAGCCGCCGAGGCACCCGCCGAAACTGCAGATGCCGAAGCAGCCACCGAAGCAGCCACCGAAGCAGCCGCCGAAGCAGCCGCCGAAGCAGCCACCGAAGTAGCCAGCGAAGCAGCAGCCACCGAAGCAGCCACCGAAGCAGCCGCCGAAGCAGCCACCGAAGCAGCCGCCGAAGCAGCCACCGAAGCAGCCGCCGAAGCAGCCGGCGAAGCAGCCGCCGAAGCAGCCACCGAAGCAGCCGCCGAAGCAGCCACCGAAGCAGCCGCCGAAGTAGCCACCGAAGCAGCCGCCGAAGCAGCCGCCGAAGCAGCCACCGAAGCAGCCGCCGAAGCAGCCACCGAAGCAGCCACCGAAGCAGCCGCCGAAGCAGCCACCGAAGCAGCCGCCGAAGCAGCCACCGAAGCAGCCGCCGAAGTAGCCACCGAAGCAGCCGCCGAAGCAGCCGCCGAAGCAGCCGCCGAAGCAGCCGCCGAAGCACCCACCGAAGCAGCCACCGAAGCAGCCACCGAAGCAGGCACCGAAGCAGCCACCGATGCAGCCACCGAAACAGCCACCAAAGCAGCCGCCGAAGCTGCCACCGCAGCAGCCGCCGAAGCACCCACCGAAGCAGCCACCGATGCAGCCACCGAAACAGCCACCGAAGCAGCCGCCGAAGCAGCCACCGAAGTAGCCGCCGAAGCACCCACCGAAGCAGCCACCGAAGCAGCCACCGAAGCAGCCGCCGAAGCAGCCGCCGAAGCAGCCACCGAAGCAGCCGCCGAAGCACCCACCGAAGCAGCCACCGAAGCAGCCACCGATGCAGCCACCGAAACAGCCACCGAAGCAGCCGCCGAAGCTGCCACCGCAGCAGCAGCAGCAGCAGCCACCGAAGCAACAGCAGCAGCCACCAAAGCAGCAGCAGCAGCCACCGAAGCAGCAGCAGAAGCCACCGAGGCAGCCACCGAAGCAGGCACCGAAGCAGCCGCCGAAGCAGCCGCCGAAGCAGCCGCCGAAGCAGCCGCCGAAGCAGCCACCGAAGCAGCCGCCTAAGCAGCCGCCGAAGCAGCCGCCGAGGCACCCGCCGAAACTGCAGATGCCGAAGCAGCCACCGAAGCGGCCGTCGAAATCAGCCGCCGAAGCGGCCGCCGAAGCAACCGCCGGAGCAGCCGCCGAAGCAGCCGCCGAAGCAGCCGCCGAAGCAGCCCCCGAAGCAGCCACCGAAGCAGCCGCCGGAGCAGCCGCCGAAGCAGCCACCGAAGCAGCCGCCGAAGCAGCAGCCGAAGCAGCCACCGAAGCAGCCACCGAAGCAGCCGCCGAAGCAGCCGTCGAAGCAGCCGCCGAAACAGCCACCGAAGCAGCCACCGAAGCAGCCGTCGAAGCAGCCGCCGAAACAGCCGCCGTAGCAGCCACCGAAGCAGCCACCGAAGCAGCCACCGAAGCAGCCACCGAAGCAGCTGCCGAAGCAGCAGCAACCGAAGCAGCAGCCAACGAAGCAGCCACCGAAGCAGCAGCCACCGAAGCAGCAGCCACCGAAGTAGCAACCACCGAAGCAGCCACCGAAGCAGTCGCCGAAGTAGCCACCGAAGCAGCCGCCGAAGCAGCCGCCGAAGCAGCCACCGAAGCTGCCACCGAAGCAGCAGCCACAGAAACAGCCACCGAAGCAGCAGCCACTGAAGCAGCCAACGAAGCAGCAGCCACCGAAGCAGCCGACGAAGCAGCCGCTGAAGCAGGCGCCGAAGCAGCCACCGAAGCAGCCGCCGAAGCAGCCACCGAAGCAGCCGCCTAAGCAGCCGCCGAAGCAGCCGCCGAGGCACCCGCCGAAACTGCAGATGCCGAAGCAGCCACCGAAGCAGCAGCCACCGAAGCAGCCACCGAAGCAGAAGCCACCGAAGCAGCCACCGAAGCAGCCACCAAAGCAGCAGCCACCGAGCAGCCACCGAAGCAGCAGCCACCGAAGTAGCCACCGAAGCAGCAGCCACCGAAGCAGCCACCGAAGCAGCCGCCGAAGCAGCCACCGAAGCAGCCGCCGAAGCAGCCACCGAAGCAGCCACCGAAGCAGCCGCCGAAGCAGCCGCCGAAGCAGCCGCCGAAGCAGCCGCCGAAGCAGCCACCGAAGCAGCCGCCGAAGCAGCCGCCGAAGCAGCCACCGAAGCAGCCGCCGAAGCAGCCGCCGAAGCAGCCGCCGAAGCAGCCACCGAAGCAGCCGCCGAAGCACCCACCGAAGCAGCCACCGAAGCAGCCACCGAAGCAGCAGCCACCGAAGCAGCAGCCACCGAAGAAGCAGCCACCGAAGCAGCAGCAGCAGCCACCGAAGCCGCCACCGAAGCAGCAGCCACCGAAGCAGCAGCCACCTAACAGCCACCGAAGCAGCAGCCACGGAAGCAGCCACCGAAGCAGCAGCCACCGAAGCAGCAGCCACCGTAGCAGCAACCACCGAAGCAGCCACCGAAGCAGCCACCGAAGCAGCCGCCGAAGTAGCCGCCGAAGCAGCAGCCACCGAAGCAGCACCCACTGAAGCAGCAGCCACCGAAGCACCAGCCGAAGCAGCCGCCAAAGCAGCCACCGAAGCAGCCGCCGAAGCACCTACCGAAGCAGCCACCGAAGCAGGCACCGAAGCAGCCACCGAAGCAGCAACCGAAGCAGCCGCCGAAGCAGCCACCGAAGCACCCACCGAAGCAGCCACCGATGCAGCCACCGAAGCAGCCACCGAAGCAGCCACCGAAGATGCCACCGAAGCAGCAGCAGCAGTCACCGAAGCAGCAGCAGCAGCCACCGAAGCAGCAGGCACCGAAGCAGCCGCTGAAGCAGCCACCGATGCAGCCGACGAAGCAGCCGCCGAAGCAGCCACCGAAGCAGCCACCGAAGCAGCCACCGAAGATGCCACCGAAGCAGCAGCAGCAGTCACCGAAGCAGCAGCAGCAGCCACCGAAGCAGCAGCAGCCACCGAAGCAGCAGCCACCGAAGCAGCCACCGAAGCAGCAGCCACCGAAGCAGCCACCGAAGCAGCCACCGAAGCAGCCACCGAAGCAGCAGCCACCGAAGAAGCAGCCACCGAAGCAGCAGCAGCAGCAGCCACCGAAGCAGCCACCGAAGCAGCCACCAAAGCAGCAGCCACCGAAGCAGCCACCGAAGCAGCAGCCACCGAAGCAGCCACCGAAGCAGCCACCGAAGCAGCCACCGAAGCAGCAGCCACCGAAGAAGCAGCCACCGAAGCAGCAGCAGCAGCAGCCACCGAAGCCGCCACCGAAGCAGCAGCCACCGAAGCAGCAGCCACCTAACAGCCACCGAAGCAGCAGCCACGGAAGCAGCCACCGAAGCAGCAGCCACCGAAGCAGCAGCCACCGTAGCAGCAACCACCGAAGCAGCCACCGAAGCAGCCACCGAAGCAGCCGCCGAAGTAGCCGCCGAAGCAGCAGCCACCGAAGCAGCACCCACTGAAGCAGCAGCCACCGAAGCACCAGCCGAAGCAGCCGCCAAAGCAGCCACCGAAGCAGCCGCCGAAGCAGCCACCGAAGCAGCAACCGAAGCAGCCGCCGAAGCAGCCACCGAAGCACCCACCGAAGCAGCCACCGATGCAGCCACCGAAGCAGCCACCGAAGCAGCCACCGAAGATGCCACCGAAGCAGCAGCAGCAGTCACCGAAGCAGCAGCAGCAGCCACCGAAGCAGCAGGCACCGAAGCAGCCGCTGAAGCAGCCACCGATGCAGCCGACGAAGCAGCCGCCGAAGCAGCCGCCGAAGCAGCCACCGAAGCAGCCACCGAAGCAGCCACCAAAGCAGCCGCCGCAGCAGCCACCGAAGCAGCCGCCGAAGCACCTACCGAAGCAGCCACCGAAGCAGGCACCGAAGCAGCCACCGAAGCAGCAACCGAAGCAGCCGCCGAAGCAGCCACCGAAGCAGCCGCCGAAGCACCCACCGAAGCAGCCATCGAAGCAGCCACCGAAGCAGCCACCGATGCAGCCACCGAAACAGCCACCGAAGCAGCCGCCGAAGCTGCCACCGCAGCAGCCGCCGAAGCACCCACCGAAGCAGCCACCGAAGCAGCCACCGAAGCAGCCACCGATGCAGCCACCGAAACAGCCACCGAAGCAGCCGCCGAAGCAGCCACCGAAGCAGCCGCCGAAGCACCCACCGAAGCAGCCACCGAAGCAGCCACCGAAGCAGCCGCCGAAGCAGCCGCCAAAGCAGCCACCGAAGCAGCCGCCGAAGCACCCACCGAAGCAGCCACCGAAGCAGCCACCGAAGCAGCCACCGAAGCAGCCACCGATGCAGCCGCCGAAACAGCCACCGAAGCAGCCGCCGAAGCTGCCACCGCAGCAGCAGCAGCCACCAAAGCAGCAGCAGCAGCCACCGAAGCAACAGCAGCAGCCACCAAAGCAGCAGCAGCAGCCACCGAAGCAGAGGCAGAAGCCACCGAGGCAGCCACCGAAGCAGAAGCCACCGAAGATGCCACCGAAGCAGCAGCAGCAGTCACCGAAGCAGCAGCAGCAGCAGCCACCGAAGCAGCCACCAAAGCAGCAGCCACCGAAGCAGCCACCGAAGCAGCACCCACCGAAGCAGCCACCGAAGCAGCCACCGAAGCAGCAGCCACCGAAGCAGCAGCCACCTAACAGCCACCGAAGCAGCAGCCACGGAAGCAGCCACCGAAGCAGCAGCCACCGAAGCAGCAGCCACCGTAGCAGCAACCACCGAAGCAGCCACCGAAGCAGCCACCGAAGCAGCCGCCGAAGTAGCCGCCGAAGCAGCAGCCACCGAAGCAGCACCCACTGAAGCAGCAGCCACCGAAGAACCAGCCGAAGCAGCCGCCAAAGCAGCCACAGAAGCAGCCGCCGAAGCACCTACCGAAGCAGCCACCGAAGCAGGCACCGAAGCAGCCACCGAAGCAGCAACCGAAGCAGCCGCCGAAGCAGCCACCGAAGCACCCACCGAAGCAGCCACCGATGCAGCCACCGAAGCAGCCACCGAAGCAGCCACCGAAGATGCCACCGAAGCAGCAGCAGCAGTCACCGAAGCAGCAGCAGCAGCCACCGAAGCAGCAGGCACCGAAGCAGCCGCTGAAGCAGCCACCGATGCAGCCGACGAAGCAGCCGCCGAAGCAGCCACCGAAGCAGCCACCGAAGCAGCCACCGAAGATGCCACCGAAGCAGCAGCAGCAGTCACCGAAGCAGCAGCAGCAGCCACTGAAGCAGCAGCAGCCACCGAAGCAGCCACCGAAGCAGCCACCAAAGCAGCAGCCACCGAAGCAGCCACCGAAGCAGCAGCCACCGAAGCAGCCACCGAAGCAGCCACCGAAGCAGCAGCCACCGAAGAAGCAGCCACCGAAGCAGCAGCAGCAGCAGCCACCGAAGCAGCCACCGAAGCAGCCACCAAAGCAGCATCCACCGAAGCAGCCACCGAAGCAGCCACCGAAGCAGCCACCGAAGCAGCAGCCACCGAAGAAGCAGCCACCGAAGCAGCAGCAGCAGCAGCAGCCACCGAAGCCGCCACCGAAGCAGCAGCCACCGAAGCAGCAGCCACCTAACAGCCAGCGAAGCAGCAGCCACGGAAGCAGCCACCGAAGCAGCAGCCACCGAAGCAGCAGCCACCGTAGCAGCAACCACCGAAGCAGCCACCGAAGCAGCCACCGAAGCAGCCGCCGAAGTAGCCGCCGAAGCAGCAGCCACCGAAGCAGCACCCACTGAAGCAGCAGCCACCGAAGCACCAGCCGAAGCAGCCGCCAAAGCAGCCACCGAAGCAGCAGGCACCGAAGCAGCCGCTGAAGCAGCCACCGATGCAGCCGACGAAGCAGCCGCCGAAGCAGCCGCCGAAGCAGCCACCGAAGCAGCCACCGAAGCAGCCACCAAAGCAGCCGCCGCAGCAGCCACCGAAGCAGCCGCCGAAGCACCTACCGAAGCAGCCACCGAAGCAGGCACCGAAGCAGCAACCGAAGCAGCCGCCGAAGCAGCCACCGAAGCAGCCACCGAAGCAGCCACCGAAGCAGCCACCGATGCAGCCACCGAAACAGCCACCGAAGCAGCCGCCGAAGCTGCCACCGCAGCAGCAGCAGCCACCAAAGCAGCAGCAGCAGCCACCGAAGCAACAGCAGCAGCCACCAAAGCAGCAGCAGCAGCCACCGAAGCAGAGGCAGAAGCCACCGAGGCAGCCACCGAAGCAGAAGCCACCGAAGCAGCCACCGAAGATGCCACCGAAGCAGCAGCAGCAGTCACCGAAGCAGCAGCAGCAGCAGCCACCGAAGCAGCCACCAAAGCAGCAGCCACCGAAGCAGCCACCGAAGCAGCAGCCACCGAAGCAGCCACCGAAGCAGCCACCGAAGCAGCAGCCACCGAAGAAGCAGCCACCGAAGCAGCCAGCAGCAGCCACCGAAGCCGCCACCGAAGCAGCAGCCACCGAAGCAGCAGCCACCTAACAGCCACCGAAGCAGCAGCCACGGAAGCAGCCACCGAAGCAGCAGCCACCGAAGCAGCAGCCACCGAAGCAGCAACCACCGAAGCAGCCACCGAAGCAGCCACCGAAGCAGCCGCCGAAGTAGCCGCCGAAGCAGCAGCCACCGAAGCAGCACCCACTGAAGCAGCAGCCACCTAAGCACCAGCCGAAGCAGCCGCCGAAGCAGCCACCGAAGCAGCCGCCGAAGCAGCCACCGAAGCAGCCGCCGAATCAGCCGCCGAAACAGCCGCCGTAGCAGCCACCGAAGCAGCCACCGAATCCGCCACCGAAGCAGCCACCGAGGCAGCTGCCGAATCAGCAGCAACCGAAGCAGCAGCCAACGAATCAGCCACCGAAGCAGCAGCCACAGAAGCAGCAGCCACCGAAGTAGCAACCACCGAAGCAGCCACCGAAGCAGTCGCCGAAGTAGCCACCGAAGCAGCCGCCGAAGCAGCCGCCGAAGCAGCCACCGAAGCTGCCACCGAAGCAGCAGCCACAGAAGCAGCCACCGAAGCAGCAGCCACCGAAGCAGCAGCCACTGAAGCAGCCAACGAAGCAGCAGCCACCGAAGCAGCCGACGAAGCAGCCGCCGAAGCAGCCGCCGAAGCAGCCACCGAAGCAGCCGACGAAGCAGCCACCGAAGCAGCCGCCTAAGCAGCCGCCGAATCAGCCGCCGAGGCACCCGCCGAAACTGCAGATGCCGAAGCAGCCACCGAAGCAGCCACCGAAGCAGCCGCCGAAGCAGCCGCCGAAGCAGCCACCGAAGTAGCCAGCGAAGCAGCAGCCACCGAAGCAGCCACCGAAGCAGCCGCCGAAGCAGCCACCGAAGCAGCCGCCGAAGCAGCCACCGAAGCAGCCGCCGAAGCAGCCGGCGAAGCAGCCGCCGAAGCAGCCACCGAAGCAGCCGCCGAAGCAGCCACCGAAGCAGCCGCCGAAGTAGCCACCGAAGCAGCCGCCGAAGCAGCCGCCGAAGCAGCCACCGAAGCAGCCGCCGAAGCAGCCACCGAAGCAGCCACCGAAGCAGCCGCCGAAGCAGCCACCGAAGCAGCCGCCGAAGCAGCCACCGAAGCAGCCGCCGAAGTAGCCACCGAAGCAGCCGCCGAAGCAGCCGCCGAAGCAGCCGCCGAAGCAGCCGCCGAAGCACCCACCGAAGCAGCCACCGAAGCAGCCACCGAAGCAGGCACCGAAGCAGCCACCGATGCAGCCACCGAAACAGCCACCAAAGCAGCCGCCGAAGCTGCCACCGCAGCAGCCGCCGAAGCACCCACCGAAGCAGCCACCGATGCAGCCACCGAAACAGCCACCGAAGCAGCCGCCGAAGCAGCCACCGAAGTAGCCGCCGAAGCACCCACCGAAGCAGCCACCGAAGCAGCCACCGAAGCAGCCGCCGAAGCAGCCGCCGAAGCAGCCACCGAAGCAGCCGCCGAAGCACCCACCGAAGCAGCCACCGAAGCAGCCACCGATGCAGCCACCGAAACAGCCACCGAAGCAGCCGCCGAAGCTGCCACCGCAGCAGCAGCAGCAGCAGCCACCGAAGCAACAGCAGCAGCCACCAAAGCAGCAGCAGCAGCCACCGAAGCAGCAGCAGAAGCCACCGAGGCAGCCACCGAAGCAGGCACCGAAGCAGCCGCCGAAGCAGCCGCCGAAGCAGCCGCCGAAGCAGCCGCCGAAGCAGCCACCGAAGCAGCCGCCTAAGCAGCCGCCGAAGCAGCCGCCGAGGCACCCGCCGAAACTGCAGATGCCGAAGCAGCCACCGAAGCGGCCGTCGAAATCAGCCGCCGAAGCGGCCGCCGAAGCAACCGCCGGAGCAGCCGCCGAAGCAGCCGCCGAAGCAGCCGCCGAAGCAGCCCCCGAAGCAGCCACCGAAGCAGCCGCCGGAGCAGCCGCCGAAGCAGCCACCGAAGCAGCCGCCGAAGCAGCAGCCGAAGCAGCCACCGAAGCAGCCACCGAAGCAGCCGCCGAAGCAGCCGCCGAAGCAGCCGCCGAAACAGCCACCGAAGCAGCCACCGAAGCAGCCGTCGAAGCAGCCGCCGAAACAGCCGCCGTAGCAGCCACCGAAGCAGCCACCGAAGCAGCCACCGAAGCAGCCACCGAAGCAGCTGCCGAAGCAGCAGCAACCGAAGCAGCAGCCAACGAAGCAGCCACCGAAGCAGCAGCCACCGAAGCAGCAGCCACCGAAGTAGCAACCACCGAAGCAGCCACCGAAGCAGTCGCCGAAGTAGCCACCGAAGCAGCCGCCGAAGCAGCCGCCGAAGCAGCCACCGAAGCTGCCACCGAAGCAGCAGCCACAGAAACAGCCACCGAAGCAGCAGCCACTGAAGCAGCCAACGAAGCAGCAGCCACCGAAGCAGCCGACGAAGCAGCCGCTGAAGCAGGCGCCGAAGCAGCCACCGAAGCAGCCGCCGAAGCAGCCACCGAAGCAGCCGCCTAAGCAGCCGCCGAAGCAGCCGCCGAGGCACCCGCCGAAACTGCAGATGCCGAAGCAGCCACCGAAGCAGCAGCCACCGAAGCAGCCACCGAAGCAGAAGCCACCGAAGCAGCCACCGAAGCAGCCACCAAAGCAGCAGCCACCGAGCAGCCACCGAAGCAGCAGCCACCGAAGTAGCCACCGAAGCAGCAGCCACCGAAGCAGCCACCGAAGCAGCCGCCGAAGCAGCCACCGAAGCAGCCGCCGAAGCAGCCACCGAAGCAGCCACCGAAGCAGCCGCCGAAGCAGCCGCCGAAGCAGCCGCCGAAGCAGCCGCCGAAGCAGCCACCGAAGCAGCCGCCGAAGCAGCCGCCGAAGCAGCCACCGAAGCAGCCGCCGAAGCAGCCGCCGAAGCAGCCGCCGAAGCAGCCACCGAAGCAGCCGCCGAAGCACCCACCGAAGCAGCCACCGAAGCAGCCACCGAAGCAGCAGCCACCGAAGCAGCAGCCACCGAAGAAGCAGCCACCGAAGCAGCAGCAGCAGCCACCGAAGCCGCCACCGAAGCAGCAGCCACCGAAGCAGCAGCCACCTAACAGCCACCGAAGCAGCAGCCACGGAAGCAGCCACCGAAGCAGCAGCCACCGAAGCAGCAGCCACCGTAGCAGCAACCACCGAAGCAGCCACCGAAGCAGCCACCGAAGCAGCCGCCGAAGTAGCCGCCGAAGCAGCAGCCACCGAAGCAGCACCCACTGAAGCAGCAGCCACCGAAGCACCAGCCGAAGCAGCCGCCAAAGCAGCCACCGAAGCAGCCGCCGAAGCACCTACCGAAGCAGCCACCGAAGCAGGCACCGAAGCAGCCACCGAAGCAGCAACCGAAGCAGCCGCCGAAGCAGCCACCGAAGCACCCACCGAAGCAGCCACCGATGCAGCCACCGAAGCAGCCACCGAAGCAGCCACCGAAGATGCCACCGAAGCAGCAGCAGCAGTCACCGAAGCAGCAGCAGCAGCCACCGAAGCAGCAGGCACCGAAGCAGCCGCTGAAGCAGCCACCGATGCAGCCGACGAAGCAGCCGCCGAAGCAGCCACCGAAGCAGCCACCGAAGCAGCCACCGAAGATGCCACCGAAGCAGCAGCAGCAGTCACCGAAGCAGCAGCAGCAGCCACCGAAGCAGCAGCAGCCACCGAAGCAGCAGCCACCGAAGCAGCCACCGAAGCAGCAGCCACCGAAGCAGCCACCGAAGCAGCCACCGAAGCAGCCACCGAAGCAGCAGCCACCGAAGAAGCAGCCACCGAAGCAGCAGCAGCAGCAGCCACCGAAGCAGCCACCGAAGCAGCCACCAAAGCAGCAGCCACCGAAGCAGCCACCGAAGCAGCAGCCACCGAAGCAGCCACCGAAGCAGCCACCGAAGCAGCCACCGAAGCAGCAGCCACCGAAGAAGCAGCCACCGAAGCAGCAGCAGCAGCAGCCACCGAAGCCGCCACCGAAGCAGCAGCCACCGAAGCAGCAGCCACCTAACAGCCACCGAAGCAGCAGCCACGGAAGCAGCCACCGAAGCAGCAGCCACCGAAGCAGCAGCCACCGTAGCAGCAACCACCGAAGCAGCCACCGAAGCAGCCACCGAAGCAGCCGCCGAAGTAGCCGCCGAAGCAGCAGCCACCGAAGCAGCACCCACTGAAGCAGCAGCCACCGAAGCACCAGCCGAAGCAGCCGCCAAAGCAGCCACCGAAGCAGCCGCCGAAGCAGCCACCGAAGCAGCAACCGAAGCAGCCGCCGAAGCAGCCACCGAAGCACCCACCGAAGCAGCCACCGATGCAGCCACCGAAGCAGCCACCGAAGCAGCCACCGAAGATGCCACCGAAGCAGCAGCAGCAGTCACCGAAGCAGCAGCAGCAGCCACCGAAGCAGCAGGCACCGAAGCAGCCGCTGAAGCAGCCACCGATGCAGCCGACGAAGCAGCCGCCGAAGCAGCCGCCGAAGCAGCCACCGAAGCAGCCACCGAAGCAGCCACCAAAGCAGCCGCCGCAGCAGCCACCGAAGCAGCCGCCGAAGCACCTACCGAAGCAGCCACCGAAGCAGGCACCGAAGCAGCCACCGAAGCAGCAACCGAAGCAGCCGCCGAAGCAGCCACCGAAGCAGCCGCCGAAGCACCCACCGAAGCAGCCATCGAAGCAGCCACCGAAGCAGCCACCGATGCAGCCACCGAAACAGCCACCGAAGCAGCCGCCGAAGCTGCCACCGCAGCAGCCGCCGAAGCACCCACCGAAGCAGCCACCGAAGCAGCCACCGAAGCAGCCACCGATGCAGCCACCGAAACAGCCACCGAAGCAGCCGCCGAAGCAGCCACCGAAGCAGCCGCCGAAGCACCCACCGAAGCAGCCACCGAAGCAGCCACCGAAGCAGCCGCCGAAGCAGCCGCCAAAGCAGCCACCGAAGCAGCCGCCGAAGCACCCACCGAAGCAGCCACCGAAGCAGCCACCGAAGCAGCCACCGAAGCAGCCACCGATGCAGCCACCGAAACAGCCACCGAAGCAGCCGCCGAAGCTGCCACCGCAGCAGCAGCAGCCACCAAAGCAGCAGCAGCAGCCACCGAAGCAACAGCAGCAGCCACCAAAGCAGCAGCAGCAGCCACCGAAGCAGAGGCAGAAGCCACCGAGGCAGCCACCGAAGCAGAAGCCACCGAAGATGCCACCGAAGCAGCAGCAGCAGTCACCGAAGCAGCAGCAGCAGCAGCCACCGAAGCAGCCACCAAAGCAGCAGCCACCGAAGCAGCCACCGAAGCAGCACCCACCGAAGCAGCCACCGAAGCAGCCACCGAAGCAGCAGCCACCGAAGCAGCAGCCACCTAACAGCCACCGAAGCAGCAGCCACGGAAGCAGCCACCGAAGCAGCAGCCACCGAAGCAGCAGCCACCGTAGCAGCAACCACCGAAGCAGCCACCGAAGCAGCCACCGAAGCAGCCGCCGAAGTAGCCGCCGAAGCAGCAGCCACCGAAGCAGCACCCACTGAAGCAGCAGCCACCGAAGAACCAGCCGAAGCAGCCGCCAAAGCAGCCACAGAAGCAGCCGCCGAAGCACCTACCGAAGCAGCCACCGAAGCAGGCACCGAAGCAGCCACCGAAGCAGCAACCGAAGCAGCCGCCGAAGCAGCCACCGAAGCACCCACCGAAGCAGCCACCGATGCAGCCACCGAAGCAGCCACCGAAGCAGCCACCGAAGATGCCACCGAAGCAGCAGCAGCAGTCACCGAAGCAGCAGCAGCAGCCACCGAAGCAGCAGGCACCGAAGCAGCCGCTGAAGCAGCCACCGATGCAGCCGACGAAGCAGCCGCCGAAGCAGCCACCGAAGCAGCCACCGAAGCAGCCACCGAAGATGCCACCGAAGCAGCAGCAGCAGTCACCGAAGCAGCAGCAGCAGCCACTGAAGCAGCAGCAGCCACCGAAGCAGCCACCGAAGCAGCCACCAAAGCAGCAGCCACCGAAGCAGCCACCGAAGCAGCAGCCACCGAAGCAGCCACCGAAGCAGCCACCGAAGCAGCAGCCACCGAAGAAGCAGCCACCGAAGCAGCAGCAGCAGCAGCCACCGAAGCAGCCACCGAAGCAGCCACCAAAGCAGCATCCACCGAAGCAGCCACCGAAGCAGCCACCGAAGCAGCCACCGAAGCAGCAGCCACCGAAGAAGCAGCCACCGAAGCAGCAGCAGCAGCAGCAGCCACCGAAGCCGCCACCGAAGCAGCAGCCACCGAAGCAGCAGCCACCTAACAGCCAGCGAAGCAGCAGCCACGGAAGCAGCCACCGAAGCAGCAGCCACCGAAGCAGCAGCCACCGTAGCAGCAACCACCGAAGCAGCCACCGAAGCAGCCACCGAAGCAGCCGCCGAAGTAGCCGCCGAAGCAGCAGCCACCGAAGCAGCACCCACTGAAGCAGCAGCCACCGAAGCACCAGCCGAAGCAGCCGCCAAAGCAGCCACCGAAGCAGCAGGCACCGAAGCAGCCGCTGAAGCAGCCACCGATGCAGCCGACGAAGCAGCCGCCGAAGCAGCCGCCGAAGCAGCCACCGAAGCAGCCACCGAAGCAGCCACCAAAGCAGCCGCCGCAGCAGCCACCGAAGCAGCCGCCGAAGCACCTACCGAAGCAGCCACCGAAGCAGGCACCGAAGCAGCAACCGAAGCAGCCGCCGAAGCAGCCGCCGAAGCAGCCACCGAAGCAGCCGCCGAAGCACCCACCGAAGCAGCCATCGAAGCAGCCACCGAAGCAGCCACCGATGCAGCCACCGAAACAGCCACCGAAGCAGCCGCCGAAGCTGCCACCGCAGCAGCCGCCGAAGCACCCACCTAAGCAGCCACCGAAGCAGCCACCGAAGCAGCCACCGATGCAGCCACCGAAACAGCCACCGAAGCAGCCGCCGAAGCAGCCACCGAAGCAGCCGCCGAAGCACCCACCGAAGCAGCCACCGAAGCAGCCACCGAAGCAGCCGCCGAAGCAGCCGCCAAAGCAGCCACCGAAGCAGCCGCCGAAGCACCCACCGAAGCAGCCACCGAAGCAGCCACCGAAGCAGCCACCGATGCAGCCACCGAAACAGCCACCGAAGCAGCCGCCGAGGCTGCCACCGCAGCAGCAGCAGCCACCAAAGCAGCAGCAGCAGCCACCGAAGCAACAGCAGCAGCCACCAAAGCAGCAGCAGCAGCCACCGAAGCAGAGGCAGAAGCCACCGAGGCAGCCACCGAAGCAGAAGCCACCGAAGCAGCCACCGAAGATGCCACCGAAGCAGCAGCAGCAGTCACCGAAGCAGCAGCAGCAGCAGCCACCGAAGCAGCCACCAAAGCAGCAGCCACCGAAGCAGCCACCGAAGCAGCAGCCACCGAAGCAGCCACCGAAGCAGCCACCGAAGCAGCCACCGAAGCAGCAGCCACCGAAGAAGCAGCCACCGAAGCAGCAGCAGCAGCAGCCACCGAAGCCGCCACCGAAGCAGCAGCCACCGAAGCAGCAGCCACCTAACAGCCACCGAAGCAGCAGCCACGGAAGCAGCCACCGAAGCAGCAGCCACCGAAGCAGCAACCACCGAAGCAGCCACCGAAGCAGCCGCCGAAGTACCCGCCGAAGCAGCAGCCACCGAAGCAGCACCCACTGAAGCAGCAGCCACCGAAGCACCAGCCGAAGCAGCCGCCGAAGCAGCCACCGAAGCAGCCGCCGAAGCAGCCACCGAAGCAGCCGCCGAATCAGCCGCCGAAACAGCCGCCGTAGCAGCCACCGAAGCAGCCACCGAAGCAGCCACCGAAGCAGCTGCCGAATCAGCAGCAACCGAAGCAGCAGCCAACGAATCAGCCACCGAAGCAGCAGCCACCGAAGCAGCAGCCACCGAAGTAGCAACCACCGAAGCAGCCACCGAAGCAGTCGCCGAAGTAGCCACCGAAGCAGCCGCCGAAGCAGCCGCCGAAGCAGCCACCGAAGCTGCCACCGAAGCAGCAGCCACAGAAGCAGCCACCGAAGCAGCAGCCACTGAAGCAGCCAACGAAGCAGCAGCCACCGAAGCAGCCGACGAAGCAGCCGCCGAAGCAGCCGCCGAAGCAGCCACCGAAGCAGCCGACGAAGCAGCCACCGAAGCAGCCGCCTAAGCAGCCGCCGAATCAGCCGCCGAGGCACCCGCCGAAACTGCAGATGCCGAAGCAGCCACCGAAGCAGCCACCGAAGCAGCCGCCGAAGCAGCCACCGAAGTAGCCAGCGAAGCAGCAGCCACCGAAGCAGCCACCGAAGCAGCCGCCGAAGCAGCCACCGAAGCAGCCGCCGAAGCAGCCACCGAAGCAGCCGCCGAAGCAGCCGGCGAAGCAGCCGCCGAAGCAGCCACCGAAGCAGCCGCCGAAGCAGCCACCGAAGCAGCCGCCGAAGTAGCCACCGAAGCAGCCGCCGAAGCAGCCGCCGAAGCAGCCACCGAAGCAGCCGCCGAAGCAGCCACCGAAGCAGCCACCGAAGCAGCCGCCGAAGCAGCCACCGAAGCAGCCGCCGAAGCAGCCACCGAAGCAGCCGCCGAAGTAGCCACCGAAGCAGCCGCCGAAGCAGCCGCCGAAGCAGCCACCGAAGCAGCCGCCGAAGCACCCACCGAAGCAGCCACCGAAGCAGCCACCGAAGCAGGCACCGAAGCAGCCACCGATGCAGCCACCGAAACAGCCACCAAAGCAGCCGCCGAAGCTGCCACCGCAGCAGCCGCCGAAGCACCCACCGAAGCAGCCACCGATGCAGCCACCGAAACAGCCACCGAAGCAGCCGCCGAAGCAGCCACCGAAGTAGCCGCCGAAGCACCCACCGAAGCAGCCACCGAAGCAGCCACCGAAGCAGCCGCCGAAGCAGCCGCCGAAGAAGCCACCGAAGCAGCCGCCGAAGCACCCACCGAAGCAGCCACCGAAGCAGCCACCGAAGCAGCCACCGATGCAGCCACCGAAACAGCCACCGAAGCAGCCGCCGAAGCTGCCACCGCAGCAGCAGCAGCAGCAGCCACCGAAGCAACAGCAGCAGCCACCAAAGCAGCAGCAGCAGCCACCGAAGCAGCAGCAGAAGCCACAGAGGCAGCCACCGAAGCAGGCACCGAAGCAGCCGCCGAAGCAGCCGCCGAAGCAGCCGCCGAAGCAGCCGCCGAAGCAGCCACCGAAGCAGCCGCCTAAGCAGCCGCCGAAGCAGCCGCCGAGGCACCCGCCGAAACTGCAGATGCCGAAGCAGCCACCGAAGCGGCCGTCGAAATCAGCCGCCGAAGCGGCCGCCGAAGCAACCGCCGGAGCAGCCGCCGAAGCAGCCGCCGAAGCAGCCGCCGAAGCAGCCCCCGAAGCAGCCACCGAAGCAGCCGCCGGAGCAGCCGCCGAAGCAGCCGCCGAAGCAGCCGCCGAAGCAGCAGCCGAAGCAGCCACCGAAGCAGCCACCGAAGCAGCCGCCGAAGCAGCCGCCGAAGCAGCCGCCGAAACAGCCACCGAAGCAGCCACCGAAGCAGCCGTCGAAGCAGCCGCCGAAACAGCCGCCGTAGCAGCCACCGAAGCAGCCACCGAAGCAGCCACCGAAGCAGCCACCGAAGCAGCTGCCGAAGCAGCAGCAACCGAAGCAGCAGCCAACGAAGCAGCCACCGAAGCAGCAGCCACCGAAGCAGCAGCCACCGAAGTAGCAACCACCGAAGCAGCCACCGAAGCAGTCGCCGAAGTAGCCACCGAAGCAGCCGCCGAAGCAGCCGCCGAAGCAGCCACCGAAGCTGCCACCGAAGCAGCAGCCACAGAAGCAGCCACCGAAGCAGCAGCCACTGAAGCAGCCAACCAAGCAGCAGCCACCGAAGCAGCCGACGAAGCAGCCGCTGAAGCAGGCGCCGAAGCAGCCACCGAAGCAGCCGCCGAAGCAGCCACCGAAGCAGCCGCCTAAGCAGCCGCCGAAGCAGCCGCCGAGGCACCCGCCGAAACTGCAGATGCCGAAGCAGCCACCGAAGCAGCAGCCACCGAAGCAGCCACCGAAGCAGAAGCCACCGAAGCAGCCACCGAAGCAGCCACCAAAGCAGCAGCCACCGAAGCAGCCACCGAAGCAGCAGCCACCGAAGTAGCCACCGAAGCAGCAGCCACCGAAGCAGCCACCGAAGCAGCCGCCGAAGCAGCCACCGAAGCAGCCGCCGAAGCAGCCACCGAAGAAGCCACCGAAGCAGCCGCCGAAGCAGCCGCCGAAGCAGCCGCCGAAGCAGCCGCCGAAGCAGCCACCGAAGCAGCCGCCGAAGCAGCCGCCGAAGCAGCCACCGAAGCAGCCGCCGAAGCAGCCGCCGAAGCAGCCGCCGAAGCAGCCACCGAAGCAGCCGCCGAAGCACCCACCGAAGCAGCCATCGAAGCAGCCACCGAAGCAGCCACCGAAGCAGCCACCGAAGCAGCCACCGATGCAGCCACCGAAACAGCCACCGAAGCAGCCGCCGAAGCTGCCACCGCAGCAGCCGCCGAAGCACCCACCGAAGCAGCCACCGAAGCAGCCACCGATGCAGCCACCGAAACAGACACCGAAGCAGCCGCCGAAGCAGCCACCGAAGCAGCCGCCGAAGCACCCACCGAAGCAGCCACCGAAGCAGCCACCGAAGCAGCCGCCGAAGCAGCCGCCAAAGCAGCCACCGAAGCAGCCACCGAAGCAGCCACCGAAGTAGCCACCGAAGCAGCCACCGATGCAGCCACCGAAACAGCCACCGAAGCAGCCGCCGAAGCTGCTACCGCAGCAGCAGCAGCAGCAGCCACCAAAGCAGCAGCAGCAGCCACCGAAGCAACAGCAGCAGCCACCAAAGCAGCAGCAGCCACCGAAGCAGCAGCAGAAGCCACCGAGGCAGCCACCGAAGCAGAAGCCACCGAAGCAGCCACCGAAGCAGCAGCAGCAGCAGCAGCAGCCACCGAAGCCGCCACCGAAGCAGCAGCCACCGAAGCAGCCATCGAAGCAGCAGCCACCAAAGCAGCAGCCACCGAAGCAGCAGCCACCGACGCAGCCACCGAAGCAGCAGCCACCGAAGCAGCCACCGAAGCAGCAGCCACCGAAGCAGCAGCCACCGAAGCAGCCGCCGACGCAGCCACCGAAGCAGCCACCGAAGCAGCAGCCACCGAAGCAGCAGCCACCGATGCAGCCGCCGAAGCAGCCACCGCCGCAGCCATCGAAGCACCCACCCAAGCAGCTGCCGCAGCAGCCGCCGAAGCAAACGCCGAAGCAGCCGCCGAAGCCGCCACCGAAGCAGCCACCGAAGCAGCAGCAGCAGCAGCAGCCACCGAAGCAGCAGCCACCGACGCAGCCACCGAAGCAGCCACCGAAGCAGCAGCCACAGAAGCAGCCACCGAAGCAGCCACCGAAGCAGCAGCAACTGAAGCAGCCAACGAAGCAGAAGCCACCGAAGCAGCCGACGAAGCAGCCGCCGAAGCAGCAGCTACCGAAGCAGCCACCGAAGCAGCAGCCACTGAAGCAGCCAACGAAGTAGCAGCCACCGAAGCAGCCAACGAAGCAGCCGCCGAAGCAACCGCCGTAGCAGCCGCCGAAGCAGCCACCGAAGCAGCCGCCGAAGCAGCCGCCGATGCAGCCGCCGAAGCACCCGCCGAAACAGCAGACGCCGAAGCAGCCACCGAAGCAGCAGCCACCGAAGCAGCAGCCACCGAAGCAGCCACCGAAGCAGCAGCCACCGAAGTAGCCACCGAAGCAGCAGCCGCCGAAGCAGCCGCCGAAGTAGCCGCCGAAGCAGCCGCCGAAGCAGCCGCCAAAGCAGCCGCCGAAGCAGCCACCGAAGCAGCCACCGAAGCAGCCGCCGAGCAGCCACCGAAGCAGCCGCCGAAGCAGCCGCCGAAGCAGCCGCCGAAGCAGCTGCCGAAGCAGCCGCCGAAGCAGCCACCGAAGCAGCCGCCGAAGCATCCACCGAAGCAGCTGCCGAAGCTGCCGCCGAAGGAGCCGCCGTAGCAGCCGGCGAAGGAGCCGCAGAAGCAGCCGCCGAAGCAGCCACCGAAGCAGCCGCCGAAGCAGCCGCCGAAGCACCCACCGAAGCAGCCACCGAAGCAGCCACCGAAGTAGCCACCGAAGCAGCCACCGAAGCAGCCACCGAAGCAGCCGCCGAAGCAGCCACCGAAGCAGCCGCCTAAGCAGCCGCCGAAGCAGCCGACGAGGCACCCGCCGAAACTGCAGATGCCGAAGCAGCCACCGAAGCAGGAGCCACCGAAGCAGCCACCGAAGCAGCCACCGAAGCAGAAGCCACCGAAGCAGCCACCGAAGCAGCCGCCGAAGCAGCCACCGAAGCAGCCACCGAAGCAGCCACTGAAGCAGCCGTCGAAGCAGCCGCCGAAACAGCCGCCGTAGCAGCCACCGAAGCAGCCACCGAAGCAGCCACCGAAGCAGCGGCCGAAGCAGCAGCAACCGAAGCAGCAGCCAACGAAGCAGCCACCGAAGCAGCAGCCACCGAAGCAGCAGCCACCGAAGTAGCAACCACCGAAGCAGCCACCGAAGCAGTCGCCGAAGTAGCCACCGAAGCAGCCGCCGAAGCAGCCGCCGAAGCAGCCACCGAAGCTGCCACCGAAGCGGCAGCCACAGAAGCAGCCACCGAAGAAGCAGCCACTGAAGCAGCCAACGAAGCAGCAGCGACCGAAGCAGCCGACGAAGCAGACGCCGAAGCAGCCGCCGAAGCAGCCACCGAAGCAGCCGCCGAAGCAGCCACCGAAGCAGCCGCCTAAGCAGCCGCCGAAGCACCCGCCGAAACTGCAGATGCCGAAGCAGCCACCGAAGCAGCAGCCACCGAAGCAGCCACCGAAGCAGAAGCCACCGAAGCAGCCACCGAAGCAGCCACCGAAGCAGCAGCCACCGAAGAAGCAGCCATCGAAGCAGCAGCAGCAGCAGCCACCGAAGCCGCCACCGAAGCAGCAGCCACATAACAGCCACCGAAGCAGCAGCCACGGAAGCAGCCACCGAAGCAGCAGCCACCGAAGCAGCAACCACCGAAGCAGCCACCGAAGCAGCCACCGAAGCAGCCGCCGAAGTAGCCGCCGAAGCAGCAGCCACCGAAGCAGCACCCACTGAAGCAGCAGCCACCGAAGCACCAGCCGAAGCAGCCGCCAAAGCAGCCACCGAAGCAGCCACCGAAGCAGCCACCGAAGCAGCCGCCGAATCAGCCGCCGAAACAGCCGCCGTAGCAGCCACCGAAGCAGCCACCGAAGCAGCCACCGAAGCAGCCACCGAAGCAGCTGCCGAAGCAGCAGCAACCGAAGCAGCAGCCAACGAATCAGCCACCGAAGCAGCAGCCACCGAAGCAGCAGCCACCGAAGTAGCAACCACCGAAGCAGCCACCGAAGCAGTCGCCGAAGTAGCCACCGAAGCAGCCACCGAAGCAGCAGCCACCGAAGCAGCAGCCACTGAAGCAGCCAACGAAGCAGCAGCCACCGAAGCAGCCGACGAAGCAGCCGCCGAAGCAGCCGCCGAAGCATCCACCGAAGCAGCCGACGAAGCAGCCACCGAAGCAGCCGCCTAAGCAGCCGCCCAATCAGCCGCCGAGGCACCCGCCGAAACTGCAGATGCCGAAGCAGCCACCGAAGCAGCCACCGAAGCAGCCGCCGAAGCAGCCGCCGAAGCAGCCACCGAAGTAGCCAGCGAAGCAGCAGCCACCGAAGCAGCCACCGAAGCAGCCGCCGAAGCAGCCACCGAAGCTGCCGCCGAAGCAGCCACCGAAGCAGCCACCGAAGATGCCACCGAAGCAGCAGCAGCAGTCACCGAAGCAGCAGCAGCAGCCACCGAAGCAGCAGCATCCACCGAAGCAGCCACCGAAGCAGCCACCAAAGCAGCAGCCACCGAAGCAGCCACCGAAGCAGCAGCCACCGAAGCAGCCACCGAAGCAGCCACCGAAGCAGCCACCAAGCAGCAGCCACCGAAGAAGCAGCCACCGAAGCAGCAGCAGCAGCAGCAGCCACCGAAGCAGCCACCGAAGCAGCCACCAAAGCAGCAGCCACCGAAGCAGCCACCGAAGCAGCAGCCACCGAAGCAGCCACCGAAGCAGCCACCGAAGCAGCCACCGAAGCAGCAGCCACCGAAGAAGCAGCCACCGAAGCAGCAGCAGCAGCAGCCACCGAAGCCGCCACCGAAGCAGCAGCCACCGAAGCAGCAGCCACCTAACAGCCACCGAAGCAGCAGCCACGGAAGCAGCCACCGAAGCAGCCGCCGAAGCAGCCCCCGAAGCAGCCACCGAAGCAGCCGCCGGAGCAGCCGCCGAAGCAGCCACCGAAGCAGCCGCCGAAGCAGCAGCCGAAGCAGCCACCGAAGCAGCCACCGAAGCAGCCGCCGAAGCAGCCGTCGAAGCAGCCGCCGAAACAGCCACCGAAGCAGCCACCGAAGCAGCCGCCGAAGCAGCCGCCGAAGCAGCCGCCGAAGCAGCCACCGAAGCAGCCACCGAAGCAGCCACCGAAGCAGCCACCGAAGCAGCTGCCGAAGCAGCAGCAACCGAAGCAGCAGCCAACGAAGCAGCCACCGAAGCAGCAGCCACCGAAGCAGCAGCCACCGAAGTAGCAACCACCGAAGCAGCCACCGAAGCAGCCGCCGAAGCAGCCACCGAAGCAGCCGCCGAAGCAGCCGCCGAAGCAGCCACCGAAGCAGCCACCGAAGCACCCACCGAAGCAGCCACCGAAGCAGCCACCGAAGCAGCCGCCGAAGCAGCCGCCAAAGCAGCCACCGAAGCAGCCGCCGAAGCACCCACCGAAGCAGCCACCGAAGCAGCCACCGAAGCAGCCACCGAAGCAGCCACCGATGCAGCCACCGAAACAGCCACCGAAGCAGCCGCCGAAGCTGCCACCGCAGCAGCAGCAGCCACCAAAGCAGCAGCAGCAGCCACCGAAGCAACAGCAGCAGCCACCAAAGCAGCAGCAGCAGCCACCGAAGCAGAGGCAGAAGCCACCGAGGCAGCCACCGAAGCAGAAGCCACCGAAGATGCCACCGAAGCAGCAGCAGCAGTCACCGAAGCAGCAGCAGCAGCAGCCACCGAAGCAGCCACCAAAGCAGCAGCCACCGAAGCAGCCACCGAAGCAGCACCCACCGAAGCAGCCACCGAAGCAGCCACCGAAGCAGCAGCCACCGAAGCAGCAGCCACCTAACAGCCACCGAAGCAGCAGCCACGGAAGCAGCCACCGAAGCAGCAGCCACCGAAGCAGCAGCCACCGTAGCAGCAACCACCGAAGCAGCCACCGAAGCAGCCACCGAAGCAGCCGCCGAAGTAGCCGCCGAAGCAGCAGCCACCGAAGCAGCACCCACTGAAGCAGCAGCCACCGAAGAACCAGCCGAAGCAGCCGCCAAAGCAGCCACAGAAGCAGCCGCCGAAGCACCTACCGAAGCAGCCACCGAAGCAGGCACCGAAGCAGCCACCGAAGCAGCAACCGAAGCAGCCGCCGAAGCAGCCACCGAAGCACCCACCGAAGCAGCCACCGATGCAGCCACCGAAGCAGCCACCGAAGCAGCCACCGAAGATGCCACCGAAGCAGCAGCAGCAGTCACCGAAGCAGCAGCAGCAGCCACCGAAGCAGCAGGCACCGAAGCAGCCGCTGAAGCAGCCACCGATGCAGCCGACGAAGCAGCCGCCGAAGCAGCCACCGAAGCAGCCACCGAAGCAGCCACCGAAGATGCCACCGAAGCAGCAGCAGCAGTCACCGAAGCAGCAGCAGCAGCCACTGAAGCAGCAGCAGCCACCGAAGCAGCCACCGAAGCAGCCACCAAAGCAGCAGCCACCGAAGCAGCCACCGAAGCAGCAGCCACCGAAGCAGCCACCGAAGCAGCCACCGAAGCAGCAGCCACCGAAGAAGCAGCCACCGAAGCAGCAGCAGCAGCAGCCACCGAAGCAGCCACCGAAGCAGCCACCAAAGCAGCATCCACCGAAGCAGCCACCGAAGCAGCCACCGAAGCAGCCACCGAAGCAGCAGCCACCGAAGAAGCAGCCACCGAAGCAGCAGCAGCAGCAGCAGCCACCGAAGCCGCCACCGAAGCAGCAGCCACCGAAGCAGCAGCCACCTAACAGCCAGCGAAGCAGCAGCCACGGAAGCAGCCACCGAAGCAGCAGCCACCGAAGCAGCAGCCACCGTAGCAGCAACCACCGAAGCAGCCACCGAAGCAGCCACCGAAGCAGCCGCCGAAGTAGCCGCCGAAGCAGCAGCCACCGAAGCAGCACCCACTGAAGCAGCAGCCACCGAAGCACCAGCCGAAGCAGCCGCCAAAGCAGCCACCGAAGCAGCAGGCACCGAAGCAGCCGCTGAAGCAGCCACCGATGCAGCCGACGAAGCAGCCGCCGAAGCAGCCGCCGAAGCAGCCACCGAAGCAGCCACCGAAGCAGCCACCAAAGCAGCCGCCGCAGCAGCCACCGAAGCAGCCGCCGAAGCACCTACCGAAGCAGCCACCGAAGCAGGCACCGAAGCAGCAACCGAAGCAGCCGCCGAAGCAGCCGCCGAAGCAGCCACCGAAGCAGCCGCCGAAGCACCCACCGAAGCAGCCATCGAAGCAGCCACCGAAGCAGCCACCGATGCAGCCACCGAAACAGCCACCGAAGCAGCCGCCGAAGCTGCCACCGCAGCAGCCGCCGAAGCACCCACCTAAGCAGCCACCGAAGCAGCCACCGAAGCAGCCACCGATGCAGCCACCGAAACAGCCACCGAAGCAGCCGCCGAAGCAGCCACCGAAGCAGCCGCCGAAGCACCCACCGAAGCAGCCACCGAAGCAGCCACCGAAGCAGCCGCCGAAGCAGCCGCCAAAGCAGCCACCGAAGCAGCCGCCGAAGCACCCACCGAAGCAGCCACCGAAGCAGCCACCGAAGCAGCCACCGATGCAGCCACCGAAACAGCCACCGAAGCAGCCGCCGAAGCTGCCACCGCAGCAGCAGCAGCCACCAAAGCAGCAGCAGCAGCCACCGAAGCAACAGCAGCAGCCACCAAAGCAGCAGCAGCAGCCACCGAAGCAGAGGCAGAAGCCACCGAGGCAGCCACCGAAGCAGAAGCCACCGAAGCAGCCACCGAAGATGCCACCGAAGCAGCAGCAGCAGTCACCGAAGCAGCAGCAGCAGCAGCCACCGAAGCAGCCACCAAAGCAGCAGCCACCGAAGCAGCCACCGAAGCAGCAGCCACCGAAGCAGCCACCGAAGCAGCCACCGAAGCAGCCACCGAAGCAGCAGCCACCGAAGAAGCAGCCACCGAAGCAGCAGCAGCAGCAGCCACCGAAGCCGCCACCGAAGCAGCAGCCACCGAAGCAGCAGCCACCTAACAGCCACCGAAGCAGCAGCCACGGAAGCAGCCACCGAAGCAGCAGCCACCGAAGCAGCAACCACCGAAGCAGCCACCGAAGCAGCCGCCGAAGTACCCGCCGAAGCAGCAGCCACCGAAGCAGCACCCACTGAAGCAGCAGCCACCGAAGCACCAGCCGAAGCAGCCGCCGAAGCAGCCACCGAAGCAGCCGCCGAAGCAGCCACCGAAGCAGCCGCCGAATCAGCCGCCGAAACAGCCGCCGTAGCAGCCACCGAAGCAGCCACCGAAGCAGCCACCGAAGCAGCTGCCGAATCAGCAGCAACCGAAGCAGCAGCCAACGAATCAGCCACCGAAGCAGCAGCCACCGAAGCAGCAGCCACCGAAGTAGCAACCACCGAAGCAGCCACCGAAGCAGTCGCCGAAGTAGCCACCGAAGCAGCCGCCGAAGCAGCCGCCGAAGCAGCCACCGAAGCTGCCACCGAAGCAGCAGCCACAGAAGCAGCCACCGAAGCAGCAGCCACTGAAGCAGCCAACGAAGCAGCAGCCACCGAAGCAGCCGACGAAGCAGCCGCCGAAGCAGCCGCCGAAGCAGCCACCGAAGCAGCCGACGAAGCAGCCACCGAAGCAGCCGCCTAAGCAGCCGCCGAATCAGCCGCCGAGGCACCCGCCGAAACTGCAGATGCCGAAGCAGCCACCGAAGCAGCACCACCGAAGCAGCCGCCGAAGCAGCCACCGAAGTAGCCAGCGAAGCAGCAGCCACCGAAGCAGCCACCGAAGCAGCCGCCGAAGCAGCCACCGAAGCAGCCGCCGAAGCAGCCACCGAAGCAGCCGCCGAAGCAGCCGGCGAAGCAGCCGCCGAAGCAGCCACCGAAGCAGCCGCCGAAGCAGCCACCGAAGCAGCCGCCGAAGTAGCCACCGAAGCAGCCGCCGAAGCAGCCGCCGAAGCAGCCACCGAAGCAGCCGCCGAAGCAGCCACCGAAGCAGCCACCGAAGCAGCCGCCGAAGCAGCCACCGAAGCAGCCGCCGAAGCAGCCACCGAAGCAGCCGCCGAAGTAGCCACCGAAGCAGCCGCCGAAGCAGCCGCCGAAGCAGCCACCGAAGCAGCCGCCGAAGCACCCACCGAAGCAGCCACCGAAGCAGCCACCGAAGCAGGCACCGAAGCAGCCACCGATGCAGCCACCGAAACAGCCACCAAAGCAGCCGCCGAAGCTGCCACCGCAGCAGCCGCCGAAGCACCCACCGAAGCAGCCACCGATGCAGCCACCGAAACAGCCACCGAAGCAGCCGCCGAAGCAGCCACCGAAGTAGCCGCCGAAGCACCCACCGAAGCAGCCACCGAAGCAGCCACCGAAGCAGCCGCCGAAGCAGCCGCCGAAGCAGCCACCGAAGCAGCCGCCGAAGCACCCACCGAAGCAGCCACCGAAGCAGCCACCGAAGCAGCCACCGATGCAGCCACCGAAACAGCCACCGAAGCAGCCGCCGAAGCTGCCACCGCAGCAGCAGCAGCAGCAGCCACCGAAGCAACAGCAGCAGCCACCAAAGCAGCAGCAGCAGCCACCGAAGCAGCAGCAGAAGCCACAGAGGCAGCCACCGAAGCAGGCACCGAAGCAGCCGCCGAAGCAGCCGCCGAAGCAGCCGCCGAAGCAGCCGCCGAAGCAGCCACCGAAGCAGCCGCCTAAGCAGCCGCCGAAGCAGCCGCCGAGGCACCCGCCGAAACTGCAGATGCCGAAGCAGCCACCGAAGCGGCCGTCGAAATCAGCCGCCGAAGCGGCCGCCGAAGCAACCGCCGGAGCAGCCGCCGAAGCAGCCGCCGAAGCAGCCGCCGAAGCAGCCCCCGAAGCAGCCACCGAAGCAGCCGCCGGAGCAGCCGCCGAAGCAGCCACCGAAGCAGCCGCCGAAGCAGCAGCCGAAGCAGCCACCGAAGCAGCCACCGAAGCAGCCGCCGAAGCAGCCGCCGAAGCAGCCGCCGAAACAGCCACCGAAGCAGCCACCGAAGCAGCCGTCGAAGCAGCCGCCGAAACAGCCGCCGTAGCAGCCACCGAAGCAGCCACCGAAGCAGCCACCGAAGCAGCCACCGAAGCAGCTGCCGAAGCAGCAGCAACCGAAGCAGCAGCCAACGAAGCAGCCACCGAAGCAGCAGCCACCGAAGCAGCAGCCACCGAAGTAGCAACCACCGAAGCAGCCACCGAAGCAGTCGCCGAAGTAGCCACCGAAGCAGCCGCCGAAGCAGCCGCCGAAGCAGCCACCGAAGCTGCCACCGAAGCAGCAGCCACAGAAGCAGCCACCGAAGCAGCAGCCACTGAAGCAGCCAACGAAGCAGCAGCCACCGAAGCAGCCGACGAAGCAGCCGCTGAAGCAGGCGCCGAAGCAGCCACCGAAGCAGCCGCCGAAGCAGCCACCGAAGCAGCCGCCTAAGCAGCCGCCGAAGCAGCCGCCGAGGCACCCGCCGAAACTGCAGATGCCGAAGCAGCCACCGAAGCAGCAGCCACCGAAGCAGCCACCGAAGCAGAAGCCACCGAAGCAGCCACCGAAGCAGCCACCAAAGCAGCAGCCACCGAAGCAGCCACCGAAGCAGCAGCCACCGAAGTAGCCACCGAAGCAGCAGCCACCGAAGCAGCCACCGAAGCAGCCGCCGAAGCAGCCACCGAAGCAGCCGCCGAAGCAGCCACCGAAGCAGCCACCGAAGCAGCCGCCGAAGCAGCCGCCGAAGCAGCCGCCGAAGCAGCCGCCGAAGCAGCCACCGAAGCAGCCGCCGAAGCAGCCGCCGAAGCAGCCACCGAAGCAGCCGCCGAAGCAGCCGCCGAAGCAGCCGCCGAAGCAGCCACCGAAGCAGCCGCCGAAGCACCCACCGAAGCAGCCATCGAAGCAGCCACCGAAGCAGCCACCGAAGCAGCCACCGAAGCAGCCACCGATGCAGCCACCGAAACAGCCACCGAAGCAGCCGCCGAAGCTGCCACCGCAGCAGCCGCCGAAGCACCCACCGAAGCAGCCACCGAAGCAGCCACCGATGCAGCCACCGAAACAGACACCGAAGCAGCCGCCGAAGCAGCCACCGAAGCAGCCGCCGAAGCACCCACCGAAGCAGCCACCGAAGCAGCCACCGAAGCAGCCGCCGAAGCAGCCGCCAAAGCAGCCACCGAAGCAGCCACCGAAGCAGCCACCGAAGTAGCCACCGAAGCAGCCACCGATGCAGCCACCGAAACAGCCACCGAAGCAGCCGCCGAAGCTGCCACCGCAGCAGCAGCAGCAGCAGCCACCAAAGCAGCAGCAGCAGCCACCGAAGCAACAGCAGCAGCCACCAAAGCAGCAGCAGCCACCGAAGCAGCAGCAGAAGCCACCGAGGCAGCCACCGAAGCAGAAGCCACCGAAGCAGCCACCGAAGCAGCAGCAGCAGCAGCAGCAGCCACCGAAGCCGCCACCGAAGCAGCAGCCACCGAAGCAGCCATCGAAGCAGCAGCCACCAAAGCAGCAGCCACCGAAGCAGCAGCCACCGACGCAGCCACCGAAGCAGCAGCCACCGAAGCAGCCACCGAAGCAGCAGCCACCGAAGCAGCAGCCACCGAAGCAGCCGCCGACGCAGCCACCGAAGCAGCCACCGAAGCAGCAGCCACCGAAGCAGCAGCCACCGATGCAGCCGCCGAAGCAGCCACCGCCGCAGCCATCGAAGCACCCACCCAAGCAGCTGCCGCAGCAGCCGCCGAAGCAAACGCCGAAGCAGCCGCCGAAGCCGCCACCGAAGCAGCCACCGAAGCAGCAGCAGCAGCAGCAGCCACCGAAGCAGCAGCCACCGACGCAGCCACCGAAGCAGCCACCGAAGCAGCAGCCACAGAAGCAGCCACCGAAGCAGCCACCGAAGCAGCAGCAACTGAAGCAGCCAACGAAGCAGAAGCCACCGAAGCAGCCGACGAAGCAGCCGCCGAAGCAGCAGCTACCGAAGCAGCCACCGAAGCAGCAGCCACTGAAGCAGCCAACGAAGTAGCAGCCACCGAAGCAGCCAACGAAGCAGCCGCCGAAGCAACCGCCGTAGCAGCCGCCGAAGCAGCCACCGAAGCAGCCGCCGAAGCAGCCGCCGATGCAGCCGCCGAAGCACCCGCCGAAACAGCAGACGCCGAAGCAGCCACCGAAGCAGCAGCCACCGAAGCAGCAGCCACCGAAGCAGCCACCGAAGTAGCCACCGAAGCAGCAGCCGCCGAAGCAGCCGCCGAAGTAGCCGCCGAAGCAGCCGCCGAAGCAGCCGCCAAAGCAGCCGCCGAAGCAGCCACCGAAGCAGCCACCGAAGCAGCCGCCGAGCAGCCACCGAAGCAGCCGCCGAAGCAGCCGCCGAAGCAGCCGCCGAAGCAGCTGCCGAAGCAGCCGCCGAAGCAGCCACCGAAGCAGCCGCCGAAGCATCCACCGAAGCAGCTGCCGAAGCTGCCGCCGAAGGAGCCGCCGTAGCAGCCGGCGAAGGAGCCGCAGAAGCAGCCGCCGAAGCAGCCACCGAAGCAGCCGCCGAAGCAGCCGCCGAAGCACCCACCGAAGCAGCCACCGAAGCAGCCACCGAAGCAGCCACCGAAGCAGCCACCGAAGCAGCCACCGAAGCAGCCGCCGAAGCAGCCACCGAAGCAGCCGCCTAAGCAGCCGCCGAAGCAGCCGACGAGGCACCCGCCGAAACTGCAGATGCCGAAGCAGCCACCGAAGCAGGAGCCACCGAAGCAGCCACCGAAGCAGCCACCGAAGCAGAAGCCACCGAAGCAGCCACCGAAGCAGCCGCCGAAGCAGCCACCGAAGCAGCCACCGAAGCAGCCACTGAAGCAGCCGTCGAAGCAGCCGCCGAAACAGCCGCCGTAGCAGCCACCGAAGCAGCCACCGAAGCAGCCACCGAAGCAGCGGCCGAAGCAGCAGCAACCGAAGCAGCAGCCAACGAAGCAGCCACCGAAGCAGCAGCCACCGAAGCAGCAGCCACCGAAGTAGCAACCACCGAAGCAGCCACCGAAGCAGTCGCCGAAGTAGCCACCGAAGCAGCCGCCGAAGCAGCCGCCGAAGCAGCCACCGAAGCTGCCACCGAAGCGGCAGCCACAGAAGCAGCCACCGAAGAAGCAGCCACTGAAGCAGCCAACGAAGCAGCAGCGACCGAAGCAGCCGACGAAGCAGACGCCGAAGCAGCCGCCGAAGCAGCCACCGAAGCAGCCGCCGAAGCAGCCACCGAAGCAGCCGCCTAAGCAGCCGCCGAAGCACCCGCCGAAACTGCAGATGCCGAAGCAGCCACCGAAGCAGCAGCCACCGAAGCAGCCACCGAAGCAGAAGCCACCGAAGCAGCCACCGAAGCAGCCACCGAAGCAGCAGCCACCGAAGAAGCAGCCATCGAAGCAGCAGCAGCAGCAGCCACCGAAGCCGCCACCGAAGCAGCAGCCACATAACAGCCACCGAAGCAGCAGCCACGGAAGCAGCCACCGAAGCAGCAGCCACCGAAGCAGCAACCACCGAAGCAGCCACCGAAGCAGCCACCGAAGCAGCCGCCGAAGTAGCCGCCGAAGCAGCAGCCACCGAAGCAGCACCCACTGAAGCAGCAGCCACCGAAGCACCAGCCGAAGCAGCCGCCAAAGCAGCCACCGAAGCAGCCACCGAAGCAGCCACCGAAGCAGCCGCCGAATCAGCCGCCGAAACAGCCGCCGTAGCAGCCACCGAAGCAGCCACCGAAGCAGCCACCGAAGCAGCCACCGAAGCAGCTGCCGAAGCAGCAGCAACCGAAGCAGCAGCCAACGAATCAGCCACCGAAGCAGCAGCCACCGAAGCAGCAGCCACCGAAGTAGCAACCACCGAAGCAGCCACCGAAGCAGTCGCCGAAGTAGCCACCGAAGCAGCCACCGAAGCAGCAGCCACCGAAGCAGCAGCCACTGAAGCAGCCAACGAAGCAGCAGCCACCGAAGCAGCCGACGAAGCAGCCGCCGAAGCAGCCGCCGAAGCATCCACCGAAGCAGCCGACGAAGCAGCCACCGAAGCAGCCGCCTAAGCAGCCGCCCAATCAGCCGCCGAGGCACCCGCCGAAACTGCAGATGCCGAAGCAGCCACCGAAGCAGCCACCGAAGCAGCCGCCGAAGCAGCCGCCGAAGCAGCCACCGAAGTAGCCAGCGAAGCAGCAGCCACCGAAGCAGCCACCGAAGCAGCCGCCGAAGCAGCCACCGAAGCTGCCGCCGAAGCAGCCACCGAAGCAGCCACCGAAGATGCCACCGAAGCAGCAGCAGCAGTCACCGAAGCAGCAGCAGCAGCCACCGAAGCAGCAGCATCCACCGAAGCAGCCACCGAAGCAGCCACCAAAGCAGCAGCCACCGAAGCAGCCACCGAAGCAGCAGCCACCGAAGCAGCCACCGAAGCAGCCACCGAAGCAGCCACCAAGCAGCAGCCACCGAAGAAGCAGCCACCGAAGCAGCAGCAGCAGCAGCAGCCACCGAAGCAGCCACCGAAGCAGCCACCAAAGCAGCAGCCACCGAAGCAGCCACCGAAGCAGCAGCCACCGAAGCAGCCACCGAAGCAGCCACCGAAGCAGCCACCGAAGCAGCAGCCACCGAAGAAGCAGCCACCGAAGCAGCAGCAGCAGCAGCCACCGAAGCCGCCACCGAAGCAGCAGCCACCGAAGCAGCAGCCACCTAACAGCCACCGAAGCAGCAGCCACGGAAGCAGCCACCGAAGCAGCCGCCGAAGCAGCCCCCGAAGCAGCCACCGAAGCAGCCGCCGGAGCAGCCGCCGAAGCAGCCACCGAAGCAGCCGCCGAAGCAGCAGCCGAAGCAGCCACCGAAGCAGCCACCGAAGCAGCCGCCGAAGCAGCCGCCGAAGCAGCCGCCGAAGCAGCCACCGAAGCAGCCACCGAAGCAGCCGCCGAAGCAGCCGCCGAAACAGCCACCGAAGCAGCCACCGAAGCAGCCACCGAAGCAGCCGCCGAAGCAGCCGCCGAAGCAGCGGCCGAAGCAGCCGCCGAAGCAGCCGCCGAAGTAGCCGCCGAAGCAGCAACCACCGAAGCAGCAGGCACCGAAGCAGCAGCCACCGAAGCAGCCGCCGCCGAAGCAGCCGCCGAAGCAGCCACCGAAGCAGCCACCGAAGCAGCCGCCGAAGCAGCCGCCGAAGCAGCCGCCGAAGCACCCACCGAAGCAGCCACCGAAGCAGCCACTGAAGATGCCACCGCAGCAGCAGCAGCAGCCACCGAAGCAGCAGCAGCCGCAGCCACCGAACCAGCAGCAGCAGCCACCAAAGCAGCAGCAGCAGCAGCAGCCACCGAAGCAGCAGCAGCCGCAGCCACCGAACCAGCAGCAGCAGCCACCAAAGCAGCACCAGCAGCAGCAGCCACCGAAGCAGCAGCCACCGAAGTAGCAACCACCGAAGCAGCCACCGAAGCAGTCGCCGAAGTAGCCACCGAAGCAGCCGCCGAAGCAGCCGCCGAAGCAGCCACCGAAGCTGCCACCGAAGCGGCAGCCACAGAAGCAGCCACCGAAGCAGCAGCCACTGAAGCAGCCAACGAAGCAGCAGCGACCGAAGCAGCCGACGAAGCAGACGCCGAAGCAGCCGCCGAAGCAGCCACCGAAGCAGCCGCCGAAGCAGCCACCGAAGCAGCCGCCTAAGCAGCCGCCGAAGCACCCGCCGAAACTGCAGATGCCGAAGCAGCCACCGAAGCAGCAGCCACTGAAGCAGCCACCGAAGCAGAAGCCACCGAAGCAGCCACCGAAGCAGCCACCGAAGCAGCAGCCACCGAAGAAGCAGCCACCGAAGCAGCAGCAGCAGCAGCCACCGAAGCCGCCACCGAAGCAGCAGCCACCGAAGCAGCAGCCACCTAACAGCCACCGAAGCAGCAGCCACGGAAGCAGCCACCGAAGCAGCAGCCACCGAAGCAGCAACCACCGAAGCAGCCACCGAAGCAGCCACCGAAGCAGCCGCCGAAGTAGCCGCCGAAGCAGCAGCCACCGAAGCAGCACCCACTGAAGCAGCAGCCACCGAAGCACCAGCCGAAGCAGCCGCCAAAGCAGCCACCGAAGCAGCCGCCGAAGCAGCCACCGAAGCAGCCGCCGAATCAGCCGCCGAAACAGCCGCCGTAGCAGCCACCGAAGCAGCCACCGAAGCAGCCACCGAAGCAGCCACCGAAGCAGCTGCCGAAGCAGCAGCAACCGAAGCAGCAGCCAACGAATCAGCCACCGAAGCAGCAGCCACCGAAGCAGCAGCCACCGAAGTAGCAACCACCGAAGCAGCCACCGAAGCAGTCGCCGAAGTAGCCACCGAAGCAGCCGCCGAAGCAGCCGCCGAAGCAGCCACCGAAGCTGCCACCGAAGCAGCAGCCACAGTAGCAGCCACCGAAGCAGCAGCCACCGAAGCAGCAGCCACTGAAGCAGCCAACGAAGCAGCAGCCACCGAAGCAGCCGACGAAGCAGCCGCCGAAGCAGCCGCCGAAGCAGCCACCGAAGCAGCCGACGAAGCAGCCACCGAAGCAGCCGCCTAAGCAGCCGCCGAATCAGCCGCCGAGGCACCCGCCGAAACTGCAGATGCCGAAGCAGCCACCGAAGCAGCCACCGAAGCAGCCGCCGAAGCAGCCGCCGAAGCAGCCACCGAAGTAGCCAGCGAAGCAGCAGCCACCGAAGCAGCCACCGAAGCAGCCGCCGAAGCAGCCACCGAAGCAGCCGCCGAAGCAGCCACCGAAGCAGCCGCCGAAGCAGCCGGCGAAGCAGCCGCCGAAGCAGCCACCGAAGCAGCCGCCGAAGCAGCCACCGAAGCAGCCGCCGAAGTAGCCACCGAAGCAGCCGCCGAAGCAGCCGCCGAAGCAGCCACCGAAGCAGCCGCCGAAGCAGCCACCGAAGCAGCCACCGAAGCAGCCGCCGAAGCAGCCACCGAAGCAGCCGCCGAAGCAGCCACCGAAGCAGCCGCCGAAGTAGCCACCGAAGCAGCCGCCGAAGCAGCCGCCGAAGCAGCCACCGAAGCAGCCGCCGAAGCACCCACCGAAGCAGCCACTGAAGCAGCCACCGAAGCAGGCACCGAAGCAGCCACCGATGCAGCCACCGAAACAGCCACCAAAGCAGCCGCCGAAGCTGCCACCGCAGCAGCCGCCGAAGCACCCACCGAAGCAGCCACCGATGCAGCCACCGAAACAGCCACCGAAGCAGCCGCCGAAGCAGCCACCGAAGTAGCCGCCGAAGCACCCACCGAAGCAGCCACCGAAGCAGCCACCGAAGCAGCCGCCGAAGCAGCCGCCGAAGCAGCCACCGAAGCAGCCGCCGAAGCACCCACCGAAGCAGCCACCGAAGCAGCCACCGATGCAGCCACCGAAACAGCCACCGAAGCAGCCGCCGAAGCTGCCACCGCAGCAGCAGCAGCAGCAGCCACCGAAGCAACAGCAGCAGCCACCAAAGCAGCAGCAGCAGCCACCGAAGCAGCAGCAGAAGCCACCGAGGCAGCCACCGAAGCAGGCACCGAAGCAGCCGCCGAAGCAGCCGCCGAAGCAGCCGCCGAAGCAGGCACCGAAGCAGCCGCCTAAGCAGCCGCCGAAGCAGCCGCCGAGGCACCGGCCGAAACTGCAGATGCCGAAGCAGCCACCGAAGCGGCCGTCGAAATCAGCCGCCGAAGCGGCCGCCGAAGCAACCGCCGGAGCAGCCGCCGAAGCAGCCGCCGAAGCAGCCGCCGAAGCAGCCCCCGAAGCAGCCACCGAAGCAGCCGCCGGAGCAGCCGCCGAAACAGCCACCGAAGCAGCCACCGAAGCAGCCGTCGAAGCAGCCGCCGAAACAGCCGCCGTAGCAGCCACCGAAGAAGCCACCGAAGCAGCCACCGAAGCAGCTGCCGAAGCAGCAGCAACCGAAGCAGCAGCCAACGAAGCAGCCACCGAAGCAGCAGCCACCGAAGCAGCAGCCACCGAAGTAGCAACCACCGAAGCAGCCACCGAAGCAGTCGCCGAAGTAGCCACCGAAGCAGCCGCCGAAGCAGCCGCCGAAGCAGCCACCGAAGCTGCCACCGAAGCAGCAGCCACAGAAGCAGCCACCGAAGCAGCAGCCACTGAAGCAGCCAACGAAGCAGCAGCCACCGAAGCAGCCGACGAAGCAGCCGCTGAAGCAGGCGCCGAAGCAGCCACCGAAGCAGCCGCCGAAGCAGCCGCCAAAGCAGCCGCCGAAACAGCCACCGAAGCAGCCACCAAAGCAGCCACCGAAGCAGCCGCCGAAGCAGCCGCCGAAGCAGCGGCAGAAGCAGCCGCCGAAGCTAGCCGCCGAAGCAGCAACCACCGAAGCAGCAGGCACCGAAGCAGCAGCCACCGAAGCAGCCGCCGCCGAAGCAGCCGCCGAAGCAGCCACCGATGCAGCCGCCGAAGCAGCCACCGAAGCAGCCACCGAAGCAGCCGCCGAAGCACCGCCCAGCCGCCAAGCAGCCGCCGAAGCACCCACCGAAGCAGCCACCGAAGCAGCCACTGAAGATGCCACCGCAGCAGCAGCAGCAGCCACCGAAGCAGCAGCAGCCGCAGCCACCGAACCAGCAGCAGCAGCCACCAAAGCAGCAGCAGCAGCAGCAGCCAC
This sequence comes from Amblyomma americanum, assembly GCA_030143305.2. Classification (NCBI taxonomy): domain Eukaryota; kingdom Metazoa; phylum Arthropoda; class Arachnida; order Ixodida; family Ixodidae; genus Amblyomma; species Amblyomma americanum. Next base: position 78,808 of record JARKHS020032482.1, read on the forward strand.
CGAAGCAGCAGCAGCAGCCGCAGCCACCGAACCAGCAGCAGCAGCCACCAAAGCAGCAGCAGCAGCAGCAGCAGCCACCGAAGCAGCAGCAGCAGCAGCAGCAGCAGCCACCGAAGCAGCAGCAGCACCCACCGAAGCAGCAGCAGCCACCGAACCACCAGCAGCCGCTGCCACCGAACCAGCAGCAGCAGCCATCAAAGCAGCAGCAGCAGCCACCGAAGCAGCAGCAGCCACCGAAGCAGCCACCGAAGCAGCAGCAGCCACCGAAGCAGCAGCAGCCACCGAAGCAGCCACCGAAGCAGCCACCGAAGCAGCAGCCACCGAAGCAGCAGCCACCGAATCAGCAGCCACCGAAGCAGCAACCACCGAAGCAGCCACCGAAGCAGCCGCCGAAGTAGCCGCCGAAGCAGCAGCCACCGAAGCAGCAGCCACTGAAGCAGCAGCCACCGAAGCCCCAGCCGAAGCAGCCGCCGAAGCAGCCACCGAAGCAGCCGTCGAAGCAGCCACCGAAGCAGCCGCCGAAGCAGCCGCCGTAACAGCCGCCGTAGCAGCCACCGAAGCAGCCACCGAAGCAGCTGCCGAAGCAGCAGCCACCGAAGCAGCAGCCACAGAAGCAGCAGCCACCGAAGCAGCAACCACCGAAGTAGCCACCGAAGCAGCCGCCGAAGCAGCCACCGAAGCAGCCACCGAAGCAGCCGCCGAAGTAGCCGCCGAAGCAGCAGCCACCGAAGCAGCAGCCACTGAAGCAGCAGCCACCGAAGCAGCAGCCGAAGCAGCCGCCGAAGCAGCCACCGAAGCAGCCACCGAAGCAGCCGCCGAAGAAGCCACCGAAGCAGCCGCCGAAGCAGCCGCCGAAACAGCCACCGTAGCAGCCACCGAAGCAGCCACCGAAGCAGCCACCGAAGCAGCCACCGAAGCAGCTGCCGAAGCAGCAGCAACCGAAGCAGCAGCCACCGAAGCAGCAGCCGCCGAAGCAGCCACCGAAGCAGCCGCCGAAGCATCCACCGAAGCAGCCACCGAAGCAGCCGCCGAAGCAGCCGCCGAAGCATCCGCCGAAGCAGCCGCAGAAGCAGCCGCCGAAGCGGCCGTCGAGATCAGCCGCCGAAGCGGCCGCCGATGCAACCGCCGGAGCAGCCGCCGAAGCAGCCGCCGAAGCAGCCAGCGAAGCAGCCGCCGAAGTAGCCGCCGAAGCAGCCGCCGAAGCAGCCACCGAAGCAGCCGCCGAAGCAGCCACCGAAGCAGTCGCGAAGCAGCCGCCGAAACAGCCACCGTAGCAGCCACCGAAGCAGCCACCGAAGCAGCCACCGAAGCAGCCACCGAAGCAGCCACCGAAGCAGCTGCCGAAGCAGCAGCAACCGAAGCAGCAGCCACCGAAGCAGCAGCCGCCGAAGCAGCCACCGAAGCAGCCGCCGAAGCAGCCACCGAAGCATCCACCGAAGCAGCCGCCGAAGCAGCCGCCGAAGCAACCGCCGAAGCAGCCGCCGAAGCAGCCACCGAAGCAGCCAGCGAAGCAGCCGCCGAAGTAGCCGCCGAAGCAGCCGCCGAAGCAGCCACCGAAGCAGCCGCCGAAGCAGCCACCGAAGCAGTCGCCGAAGCAGCCGCCGAAACAGCCACCGTAGCAGCCACCGAAGCAGCCACCGAAGCAGCCACCGAAGCAGCTGCCGAAGCCGCAGCAAACGAAGCAGCAGCCACCGAAGCAGCAGCCGCCGAAGCAGCCACCGAAGCAGCCGCCGAAGCAGCCACCGAAGCAGCCACCGAAGCAGCCGCCGAAGCAGCCGCCGAAGCATCCGCCGAAGCAGCCGCAGAAGCAGCCGCCGAAGCGGCCGTCGAAATCAGCCGCCGAAGCGGCCGCCGAAGCAACCGCCGGAGCAGCCGCCGAAGCAGCCGCCGAAGCAGCCGCCGAAGCAGCCGCCGAAGCAGCCCCCGAAGCAGCCACCGAAGCTGCCGCCGAAGCAGCCGCCGGAGCAGCCGCCGAAGCAGCTACCGAAGCAGCCCCCGAAGCAGCAGCCGAAGCAGCCACCGAAGCAGCCACCGAAGCAGCCGCCGAAGCAGCCGCCGAAGCAGCCGCCGAAACAGCCACCGAAGCAGCCACCGAAGCAGCCACCGAAGCAGCCGCCGAAGCAGCCGCCGAAGCAGCGGCCGAAGCAGCCGCCGGAGCAGCCGCCGAAGCAGCCACCGAAGCAGCCCCCGAAGCAGCAGCCGAAGCAGCCACCGAAGCAGCCACCGAAGCAGCCGCCGAAGCAGCCGCCGAAACAGCCACCGAAGCAGCCACCGAAGCAGCCACCGAAGCAGCCGCCGAAGCAGCCGCCGAAGCAACGGCCGAAGCAGCCGCCGAAGCAGCCGCCGAAGTAGCCGCCGAAGCAGCAACCACCGAAGCAGCAGGCACTGAAGCAGCAGCCACCGAAGCAGGCGCCGCCGAAGTAGCCGCCGAAGCAGCCACCGAAGCAGCCACCGAAGCAGCCGCCGAAGCAGCCGCCGAAGCAGCCGCCGAAGCACCCACCGAAGCAGCCACCGAAGCAGCCACTGAAGATGCCACCGCAGCAGCAGCAGCAGCCACCGAAGGAGCAGCAGCCGCAGCCACCGAACCAGCAGCAGCAGCCACCAAAGCAGCAGCAGCAGCAGCAGCCACCGAAGCAGCAGCAGCCGCAGCCACCGAACCAGCAGCAGCAGCCACCAAAGCAGCACCAGCAGCAGCAGCCACCGAAGCAGCAGCAGCCACCGAAACAGCAGCAGCAGCCACCGAAGCAGCAGCAGCACCCACCGAAGCAGCAGCAGCCACCGAACCAGCAGCAGCCGCTGCCACCGAACCAGCAGCAGCAGCCATCAAAGCAGCAGCAGCAGCCACCGAAGCAGCAGCAGCCACCGAAGCAGCCACCGAAGCAGCCACCGAAGCAGCCACCGAAGCAGCCACCGAAGCAGCATCCACCGAAGTAGCCATCGAAGCATCAGCCACTGAAGCAGCCACCGAAGCAGCAGCCAGCGAAGCAGCCGCCGAAGCAGCCGCCGAAGTAGCCGCCGAAGCAGCCACCAAGCAGCAGCAACCGAAGCAGCAACCACCGAAGCAGCCACCGAAGCAGCCGCCGAAGTAGCCGCCGAAGCAGCAGCCACCGAAGCAGCAGCCACTGAAGCAGCCACCGAAGCACCAGCCGAAGCAGCCGCCGAAGCAGCCACCGAAGCAGCCAGCCGAAGCAGCCACCGAAGCAGCCGCCGAAGCAGCCGCCGAAACAGCCGACGTAGCAGCCACCGAAGCAGCCACCGAAGCAGCTGCCGAAGCAGCAGCCACCGAAGCAGCAGCCACCGAAGCAGCTACCGAAGCAGCGGCCACCGAAGCAGCCGCCGAAACAGCAGCCACCGCAGCAGCAGCCACCTAAGCAGCCGCCGAAGCAGCCGCCGAAGCAGCCACCGAAGCAGCCGCCGAAACAGCCACCGTAGCAGCCACCGAAGCAGCCACCGAAGCAGCCACCGAAGCAGCCACCGAAGCAGCTGCCGAAGCAGCAGCAACCGAAGCAGCAGCCACCGAAGCAGCAGCCGCCGAAGCAGCCACCGAAGCAGCCGCCGAAGCAGCCACCGAAGCATCCACCGAAGCAGCCGCCGAAGCAGCCGCCGAAGCAACCGCCGAAGCAGCCGCCGAAGCAGCCACCGAAGCAGCCAGCGAAGCAGCCGCCGAAGTAGCCGCCGAAGCAGCCGCCGAAGCAGCCACCGAAGCAGCCGCCGAAGCAGCCACCGAAGCAGTCGCCGAAGCAGCCGCCGAAACAGCCACCGTAGCAGCCACCGAAGCAGCCACCGAAGCAGCCACCGAAGCAGCTGCCGAAGCCGCAGCAAACGAAGCAGCAGCCACCGAAGCAGCAGCCGCCGAAGCAGCCACCGAAGCAGCCGCCGAAGCAGCCACCGAAGCAGCCACCGAAGCAGCCGCCGAAGCAGCCGCCGAAGCATCCGCCGAAGCAGCCGCAGAAGCAGCCGCCGAAGCGGCCGTCGAAATCAGCCGCCGAAGCGGCCGCCGAAGCAACCGCCGGAGCAGCCGCCGAAGCAGCCGCCGAAGCAGCCGCCGAAGCAGCCGCCGAAGCAGCCCCCGAAGCAGCCACCGAAGCTGCCGCCGAAGCAGCCGCCGGAGCAGCCGCCGAAGCAGCCACCGAAGCAGCCCCCGAAGCAGCAGCCGAAGCAGCCACCGAAGCAGCCACCGAAGCAGCCGCCGAAGCAGCCGCCGAAGCAGCCGCCGAAACAGCCACCGAAGCAGCCACCGAAGCAGCCACCGAAGCAGCCGCCGAAGCAGCGGCCGAAGCAGCCGCCGGAGCAGCCGCCGAAGCAGCCACCGAAGCAGCCCCCGAAGCAGCAGCCGAAGCAGCCACCGAAGCAGCCACCGAAGCAGCCGCCGAAGCAGCCGCCGAAACAGCCACCGAAGCAGCCACCGAAGCAGCCACCGAAGCAGCCGCCGAAGCAGCCGCCGAAGCAGCGGCCGAAGCAGCCGCCGAAGCAGCCGCCGAAGTAGCCGCCGAAGCAGCAACCACCGAAGCAGCAGGCACCGAAGCAGCAGCCACCGAAGCAGCCGCCGCCGAAGCAGCCGCCGAAGCAGCCACCGAAGCAGCCACCGAAGCAGCCGCCGAAGCAGCCGCCGAAGCAGCCGCCGAAGCACCCACCGAAGCAGCCACCGAAGCAGCCACTGAAGATGCCACCGCAGCAGCAGCAGCAGCCACCGAAGCAGCAGCAGCCGTAGCCACCGAACCAGCAGCAGCAGCCACCAAAGCAGCAGCAGCAGCAGCAGCCACCGAAGCAGCAGCAGCCGCAGCCACCGAACCAGCAGCAGCAGCCACCAAAGCAGCACCAGCAGCAGCAGCCACCGAACCAGCAGCAGCCACCGAAACAGCAGCAGCAGCCACCGAAGCAGCAGCAGCACCCACCGAAGCAGCAGCAGCCACCGAACCAGCAGCAGCCGCTGCCACCGAACCAGCAGCAGCAGCCATCAAAGCAGCAGCAGCAGCCACCGAAGCAGCAGCAGCCACCGAAGCAGCCACCGAAGCAGCCACCGAAGCAGCCACCGAAGCAGCAGCCACCGAAGCAGCCACCGAAGCAGCATCCACCGAAGTAGCCATCGAAGCATCAGCCACTGAAGCAGCCACCGAAGCAGCAGCCAGCGAAGCAGCCGCCGAAGCAGCCGCCGAAGTAGCCGCCGAAGCAGCCACCAAGCAGCAGCAACCGAAGCAGCAACCACCGAAGCAGCCACCGAGCAGCCGCCGAAGTAGCCGCCGAAGCAGCAGCCACCGAAGCAGCAGCCACTGAAGCAGCCACCGAAGCACCAGCCGAAGCAGCCGCCGAAGCAGCCACCGAAGCAGCCGCCGAAGCAGCCACCGAAGCAGCCGCCGAAGCAGCCGCCGAAACAGCCGACGTAGCAGCCACCGAAGCAGCCACCGAAGCAGCTGCCGAAGCAGCAGCCACCGAAGCAGCAGCCACAGAAGCAGCCGCCGAAGCAGCCACCGAAGCAGCCGCCGAAGCAGCCGGCGAAGCAGCCGCCGAAGCAGCCACCGAAGCAGCCGCCGAAGCAGCCACCGAAGCAGCCGCCGAAGTAGCCACCGAAGCAGCCGCCGAAGCAGCCGCCGAAGCAGCCACCGAAGCAGCCGCCGAAGCAGCCACCGAAGCAGCCACCGAAGCAGCCGCCGAAGCAGCCACCGAAGCAGCCGCCGAAGCAGCCACCGAAGCAGCCGCCGAAGTAGCCACCGAAGCAGCCGCCGAAGCAGCCGCCGAAGCAGCCACCGAAGCAGCCGCCGAAGCACCCACCGAAGCAGCCACTGAAGCAGCCACCGAAGCAGGCACCGAAGCAGCCACCGATGCAGCCACCGAAACAGCCACCAAAGCAGCCGCCGAAGCTGCCACCGCAGCAGCCGCCGAAGCACCCACCGAAGCAGCCACCGATGCAGCCACCGAAACAGCCACCGAAGCAGCCGCCGAAGCAGCCACCGAAGTAGCCGCCGAAGCACCCACCGAAGCAGCCACCGAAGCAGCCACCGAAGCAGCCGCCGAAGCAGCCGCCGAAGCAGCCACCGAAGCAGCCGCCGAAGCACCCACCGAAGCAGCCACCGAAGCAGCCACCGATGCAGCCACCGAAACAGCCACCGAAGCAGCCGCCGAAGCTGCCACCGCAGCAGCAGCAGCAGCAGCCACCGAAGCAACAGCAGCAGCCACCAAAGCAGCAGCAGCAGCCACCGAAGCAGCAGCAGAAGCCACAGAGGCAGCCACCGAAGCAGGCACCGAAGCAGCCGCCGAAGCAGCCGCCGAAGCAGCCGCCGAAGCAGCCGCCGAAGCAGGCACCGAAGCAGCCGCCTAAGCAGCCGCCGAAGCAGCCGCCGAGGCACCGGCCGAAACTGCAGATGCCGAAGCAGCCACCGAAGCGGCCGTCGAAATCAGCCGCCGAAGCGGCCGCCGAAGCAACCGCCGGAGCAGCCGCCGAAGCAGCCGCCGAAGCAGCCGCCGAAGCAGCCCCCGAAGCAGCCACCGAAGCAGCCGCCGGAGCAGCCGCCGAAACAGCCACCGAAGCAGCCACCGAAGCAGCCGTCGAAGCAGCCGCCGAAACAGCCGCCGTAGCAGCCACCGAAGAAGCCACCGAAGCAGCCACCGAAGCAGCTGCCGAAGCAGCAGCAACCGAAGCAGCAGCCAACGAAGCAGCCACCGAAGCAGCAGCCACCGAAGCAGCAGCCACCGAAGTAGCAACCACCGAAGCAGCCACCGAAGCAGTCGCCGAAGTAGCCACCGAAGCAGCCGCCGAAGCAGCCGCCGAAGCAGCCACCGAAGCTGCCACCGAAGCAGCAGCCACAGAAGCAGCCACCGAAGCAGCAGCCACTGAAGCAGCCAACGAAGCAGCAGCCACCGAAGCAGCCGACGAAGCAGCCGCTGAAGCAGGCGCCGAAGCAGCCACCGAAGCAGCCGCCGAAGCAGCCGCCAAAGCAGCCGCCGAAACAGCCACCGAAGCAGCCACCAAAGCAGCCACCGAAGCAGCCGCCGAAGCAGCCGCCGAAGCAGCGGCAGAAGCAGCCGCCGAAGTAGCCGCCGAAGCAGCAACCACCGAAGCAGCAGGCACCGAAGCAGCAGCCACCGAAGCAGCCGCCGCCGAAGCAGCCGCCGAAGCAGCCACCGATGCAGCCGCCGAAGCAGCCACCGAAGCAGCCACCGAAGCAGCCGCCGAAGCAGCCGCCGAAGCAGCCGCCGAAGCACCCACCGAAGCAGCCACCGAAGCAGCCACTGAAGATGCCACCGCAGCAGCAGCAGCAGCCACCGAAGCAGCAGCAGCCGCAGCCACCGAACCAGCAGCAGCAGCCACCAAAGCAGCAGCAGCAGCAGCAGCCACCGAAGCAGCAGCAGCAGCCGCAGCCACCGAACCAGCAGCAGCAGCCACCAAAGCAGCAGCAGCAGCAGCAGCAGCCACCGAAGCAGCAGCAGCCACCGCAGCAGCAGCAGCCACCGAAGCAGCAGCAGCACCCACCGAAGCAGCAGCAGCCACCGAACCACCAGCAGCCGCTGCCACCGAACCAGCAGCAGCAGCCATCAAAGCAGCAGCAGCAGCCACCGAAGCAGCAGCAGCCACCGAAGCAGCCACCGAAGCAGCAGCAGCCACCGAAGCAGCAGCAGCCACCGAAGCAGCCACCGAAGCAGCCACCGAAGCAGCAGCCACCGAAGCAGCAGCCACCGAATCAGCAGCCACCGAAGCAGCAACCACCGAAGCAGCCACCGAAGCAGCCGCCGAAGTAGCCGCCGAAGCAGCAGCCACCGAAGCAGCAGCCACTGAAGCAGCAGCCACCGAAGCCCCAGCCGAAGCAGCCGCCGAAGCAGCCACCGAAGCAGCCGTCGAAGCAGCCACCGAAGCAGCCGCCGAAGCAGCCGCCGTAACAGCCGCCGTAGCAGCCACCGAAGCAGCCACCGAAGCAGCTGCCGAAGCAGCAGCCACCGAAGCAGCAGCCACAGAAGCAGCAGCCACCGAAGCAGCAACCACCGAAGTAGCCACCGAAGCAGCCGCCGAAGCAGCCACCGAAGCAGCCACCGAAGCAGCCGCCGAAGTAGCCGCCGAAGCAGCAGCCACCGAAGCAGCAGCCACTGAAGCAGCAGCCACCGAAGCAGCAGCCGAAGCAGCCGCCGAAGCAGCCACCGAAGCAGCCACCGAAGCAGCCGCCGAAGAAGCCACCGAAGCAGCCGCCGAAGCAGCCGCCGAAACAGCCACCGTAGCAGCCACCGAAGCAGCCACCGAAGCAGCCACCGAAGCAGCCACCGAAGCAGCTGCCGAAGCAGCAGCAACCGAAGCAGCAGCCACCGAAGCAGCAGCCGCCGAAGCAGCCACCGAAGCAGCCGCCGAAGCATCCACCGAAGCAGCCACCGAAGCAGCCGCCGAAGCAGGCGCCGAAGCATCCGCCGAAGCAGCCGCAGAAGCAGCCGCCGAAGCGGCCGTCGAGATCAGCCGCCGAAGCGGCCGCCGATGCAACCGCCGGAGCAGCCGCCGAAGCAGCCGCCGAAGCAGCCAGCGAAGCAGCCGCCGAAGTAGCCGCCGAAGCAGCCGCCGAAGCAGCCACCGAAGCAGCCGCCGAAGCAGCCACCGAAGCAGTCGCGAAGCAGCCGCCGAAACAGCCACCGTAGCAGCCACCGAAGCAGCCACCGAAGCAGCCACCGAAGCAGCCACCGAAGCAGCCACCGAAGCAGCTGCCGAAGCAGCAGCAACCGAAGCAGCAGCCACCGAAGCAGCAGCCGCCGAAGCAGCCACCGAAGCAGCCGCCGAAGCAGCCACCGAAGCATCCACCGAAGCAGCCGCCGAAGCAGCCGCCGAAGCAACCGCCGAAGCAGCCGCCGAAGCAGCCACCGAAGCAGCCAGCGAAGCAGCCGCCGAAGTAGCCGCCGAAGCAGCCGCCGAAGCAGCCACCGAAGCAGCCGCCGAAGCAGCCACCGAAGCAGTCGCCGAAGCAGCCGCCGAAACAGCCACCGTAGCAGCCACCGAAGCAGCCACCGAAGCAGCCACCGAAGCAGCTGCCGAAGCCGCAGCAAACGAAGCAGCAGCCACCGAAGCAGCAGCCGCCGAAGCAGCCACCGAAGCAGCCGCCGAAGCAGCCACCGAAGCAGCCACCGAAGCAGCCGCCGAAGCAGCCGCCGAAGCATCCGCCGAAGCAGCCGCAGAAGCAGCCGCCGAAGCGGCCGTCGAAATCAGCCGCCGAAGCGGCCGCCGAAGCAACCGCCGGAGCAGCCGCCGAAGCAGCCGCCGAAGCAGCCGCCGAAGCAGCCGCCGAAGCAGCCCCCGAAGCAGCCACCGAAGCTGCCGCCGAAGCAGCCGCCGAAGCAGCGGCCGAAGCAGCCGCCGGAGCAGCCGCCGAAGCAGCCACCGAAGCAGCCCCCGAAGCAGCAGCCGAAGCAGCCACCGAAGCAGCCACCGAAGCAGCCGCCGAAGCAGCCGCCGAAACAGCCACCGAAGCAGCCACCGAAGCAGCCACCGAAGCAGCCGCCGAAGCAGCCGCCGAAGCAACGGCCGAAGCAGCCGCCGAAGCAGCCGCCGAAGTAGCCGCCGAAGCAGCAACCACCGAAGCAGCAGGCACTGAAGCAGCAGCCACCGAAGCAGGCGCCGCCGAAGTAGCCGCCGAAGCAGCCACCGAAGCAGCCACCGAAGCAGCCGCCGAAGCAGCCGCCGAAGCAGCCGCCGAAGCACCCACCGAAGCAGCCACCGAAGCAGCCACTGAAGATGCCACCGCAGCAGCAGCAGCAGCCACCGAAGGAGCAGCAGCCGCAGCCACCGAACCAGCAGCAGCAGCCACCAAAGCAGCAGCAGCAGCAGCAGCCACCGAAGCAGCAGCAGCCGCAGCCACCGAACCAGCAGCAGCAGCCACCAAAGCAGCACCAGCAGCAGCAGCCACCGAAGCAGCAGCAGCCACCGAAACAGCAGCAGCAGCCACCGAAGCAGCAGCAGCACCCACCGAAGCAGCAGCAGCCACCGAACCAGCAGCAGCCGCTGCCACCGAACCAGCAGCAGCAGCCATCAAAGCAGCAGCAGCAGCCACCGAAGCAGCAGCAGCCACCGAAGCAGCCACCGAAGCAGCCACCGAAGCAGCCACCGAAGCAGCCACCGAAGCAGCATCCACCGAAGTAGCCATCGAAGCATCAGCCACTGAAGCAGCCACCGAAGCAGCAGCCAGCGAAGCAGCCGCCGAAGCAGCCGCCGAAGTAGCCGCCGAAGCAGCCACCAAGCAGCAGCAACCGAAGCAGCAACCACCGAAGCAGCCACCGAAGCAGCCGCCGAAGTAGCCGCCGAAGCAGCAGCCACCGAAGCAGCAGCCACTGAAGCAGCCACCGAAGCACCAGCCGAAGCAGCCGCCGAAGCAGCCACCGAAGCAGCCAGCCGAAGCAGCCACCGAAGCAGCCGCCGAAGCAGCCGCCGAAACAGCCGACGTAGCAGCCACCGAAGCAGCCACCGAAGCAGCTGCCGAAGCAGCAGCCACCGAAGCAGCAGCCACCGAAGCAGCTACCGAAGCAGCGGCCACCGAAGCAGCCGCCGAAACAGCAGCCACCGCAGCAGCAGCCACCTAAGCAGCCGCCGAAGCAGCCGCCGAAGCAGCCACCGAAGCAGCCGCCGAAACAGCCACCGTAGCAGCCACCGAAGCAGCCACCGAAGCAGCCACCGAAGCAGCCACCGAAGCAGCTGCCGAAGCAGCAGCAACCGAAGCAGCAGCCACCGAAGCAGCAGCCGCCGAAGCAGCCACCGAAGCAGCCGCCGAAGCAGCCACCGAAGCATCCACCGAAGCAGCCGCCGAAGCAGCCGCCGAAGCAACCGCCGAAGCAGCCGCCGAAGCAGCCACCGAAGCAGCCAGCGAAGCAGCCGCCGAAGTAGCCGCCGAAGCAGCCGCCGAAGCAGCCACCGAAGCAGCCGCCGAAGCAGCCACCGAAGCAGTCGCCGAAGCAGCCGCCGAAACAGCCACCGTAGCAGCCACCGAAGCAGCCACCGAAGCAGCCACCGAAGCAGCTGCCGAAGCCGCAGCAAACGAAGCAGCAGCCACCGAAGCAGCAGCCGCCGAAGCAGCCACCGAAGCAGCCGCCGAAGCAGCCACCGAAGCAGCCACCGAAGCAGCCGCCGAAGCGGCCGTCGAAATCAGCCGCCGAAGCGGCCGCCGAAGCAACCGCCGGAGCAGCCGCCGAAGCAGCCGCCGAAGCAGCCGCCGAAGCAGCCCCCGAAGCAGCCACCGAAGCTGCCGCCGAAGCAGCCGCCGGAGCAGCCGCCGAAGCAGCCACCGAAGCAGCCCCCGAAGCAGCAGCCGAAGCAGCCACCGAAGCAGCCACCGAAGCAGCCGCCGAAGCAGCCGCCGAAGCAGCCGCCGAAACAGCCACCGAAGCAGCCACCGAAGCAGCCACCGAAGCAGCCGCCGAAGCAGCGGCCGAAGCAGCCGCCGGAGCAGCCGCCGAAGCAGCCACCGAAGCAGCCCCCGAAGCAGCAGCCGAAGCAGCCACCGAAGCAGCCACCGAAGCAGCCGCCGAAGCAGCCGCCGAAGCAGCAGCCACCGAAGCAGCCACCGAAGCAGCCGCCGAAGCAGCCGCCGAAGCAGCGGCCGAAGCAGCCGCCGAAGCAGCCGCCGAAGTAGCCGCCGAAGCAGCAACCACCGAAGCAGCAGGCACCGAAGCAGCAGCCACCGAAGCAGCCGCCGCCGAAGCAGCCGCCGAAGCAGCCACCGAAGCAGCCACCGAAGCAGCCGCCGAAGCAGCCGCCGAAGCAGCCGCCGAAGCACCCACCGAAGCAGCCACCGAAGCAGCCACTGAAGATGCCACCGCAGCAGCAGCAGCAGCCACCGAAGCAGCAGCAGCCGTAGCCACCGAACCAGCAGCAGCAGCCACCAAAGCAGCAGCAGCAGCAGCAGCCACCGAAGCAGCAGCAGCCGCAGCCACCGAACCAGCAGCAGCAGCCACCAAAGCAGCACCAGCAGCAGCAGCCACCGAACCAGCAGCAGCCACCGAAACAGCAGCAGCAGCCACCGAAGCAGCAGCAGCACCCACCGAAGCAGCAGCAGCCACCGAACCAGCAGCAGCCGCTGCCACCGAACCAGCAGCAGCAGCCATCAAAGCAGCAGCAGCAGCCACCGAAGCAGCAGCAGCCACCGAAGCAGCCACCGAAGCAGCCACCGAAGCAGCCACCGAAGCAGCAGCCACCGAAGCAGCCACCGAAGCAGCATCCACCGAAGTAGCCATCGAAGCATCAGCCACTGAAGCAGCCACCGAAGCAGCAGCCAGCGAAGCAGCCGCCGAAGCAGCCGCCGAAGTAGCCGCCGAAGCAGCCACCAAGCAGCAGCAACCGAAGCAGCAACCACCGAAGCAGCCACCGAGCAGCCGCCGAAGTAGCCGCCGAAGCAGCAGCCACCGAAGCAGCAGCCACTGAAGCAGCCACCGAAGCACCAGCCGAAGCAGCCGCCGAAGCAGCCACCGAAGCAGCCGCCGAAGCAGCCACCGAAGCAGCCGCCGAAGCAGCCGCCGAAACAGCCGACGTAGCAGCCACCGAAGCAGCCACCGAAGCAGCTGCCGAAGCAGCAGCCACCGAAGCAGCAGCCACAGAAGCAGCAGCCACCGAAGCAGCTACCGAAGCAGCGGCCACCGAAGCAGCCACCGAAACAGCAGCCACCGCAGCAGCAGCCACCTAAGCAGCCGCCGAAGCAGCCGCCGAAGCAGCCGCCGAAGCAGCCGCCGAAGCAGCCGCCGAAGCAGCCGCCGAAGCAGCCGCCGAAGCAGCCGCCGAAGTAGCCGCCGAAGCAGCCCACCGAAGCAGCAGCCACCGAAGCAGCAGCCACCGAAGCAGCAGCCACTGAAGCAGCAGCCGCCGAAGCAGCCGCCGAAGCAGCCGCCGAAGCAGCCACATAAGCAGCCACCGAAGCAGCAGCCGCCGAAGCAGCCGCCGAAGCAGCCGCCGAAGCAGCCGCCGAAGCAGCGGCCGAAGCAGCCGCCGAAGCAGCCGCCGAAGTAGCCGCCGAAGCAGCAACCACCGAAGCAGCAGGCACCGAAGCAGCAGCCACCGAAGCAGCCGCAGCCGAAGCAGCCGCCGAAGCAGCCACCGATGCAGCCGCCGAAGCAGCCACCGAAGCAGCCACCGAAGCAGCCGCCGAAGCACCCACCGAAGCAGCCACCGAAGCAGCCACTGAAGATGCCACCGCAGCAGCAGCAGCAGCCACCGAAGCAGCAGCAGCCGCAGCCACCGAACCAGCAGCAGCAGCCACCAAAGCAGCAGCAGCAGCAGCAGCCACCGAAGCAGCAGCAGCCGCAGCCACCGAACCAGCAGCAGCAGCCACCAAAGCAGCAGCAGCAGCAGCAGCCACCGAAGCAGCAGCAGCCACCGAAACAGCAGCAGCAGCCACCGAAGCAGCAGCAGCACCCACCGAAGCAGCCACCGAAACAGCAGCCACCGCAGCAGCAGCCACCTAAGCAGCCACCAGCAGCCACCGAGCAGCCACCGAAGCAGCCACCGAAGCAGCTGCCGAAGCAGCAGCAACCGAAGCAGCAGCCACCGAAGCAGCAGCCGCCGAAGCAGCCACAGAAGCAGCCGCCGAATCAGCCACCGAAGCAGCCGCCGAAGCAGCCGCCGAAGCATCCGCCGAAGCAGCCGCAGAAGCAGCCGCCGAAGCGGCCGTCGAAATCAGCCGCCGAAGCGGCCGCCGAAGCAACCGCCGGAGCGGCCGCCGAAGCAGCCGCCGAAGCAGCCGCCGAAGCAGCCGCCGAGAGCAGCACCGAAGCCGCCACGAAGCAGCCACCGAAGCAGCCACCGAAGCAGCCGTCGAAGCAGCCGCCGAAACAGCCGCCGTAGCAGCCACCGAAGAAGCCACCGAAGCAGCCACCGAAGCAGCTGCCGAAGCAGCAGCAACCGAAGCAGCAGCCAACGAAGCAGCCACCGAAGCAGCCACCGAAGCAGCCACCGAAGCAGCCGCCGAAGCAGCCGCCGAAGCTGCCGCCGAAGCAGCCACCGAAGCACCCACCGAAGCAGCCGCCGAAGCGGCCGTCGAAATCAGCCGCCGAAGCGGCCGCCGAAGCAACCGCCGGAGCAGCCGCCGAAGCAGCCGCCGAAGCAGCCGCCGAAGCAGCCGCCGAAGCAGCCCCCGAAGCAGCCACCGAAGCTGCCGCCGAAGCAGCCGCCGGAGCAGCCGCCGAAGCAGCCACCGAAGCAGCCCCGAAGCAGCAGCCGAAGCAGCCACCGAAGCAGCCACCGAAGCAGCCGCCGAAGCAGCCGCCGAAGCAGCCGCCGAAACAGCCACCGAAGCAGCCACCGAAGCAGCCACCGAAGCAGCCGCCGAAGCAGCGGCCGAAGCAGCCGCCGGAGCAGCCGCCGAAGCAGCCACCGAAGCAGCCCCCGAAGCAGCAGCCGAAGCAGCCACCGAAGCAGCCACCGAAGCAGCCGCCGAAGCAGCCGCCGAAACAGCCACCGAAGCAGCCACCGAAGCAGCCACCGAAGCAGCCGCCGAAGCAGCCGCCGAAGCAGCGGCCGAAGCAGCCGCCGAAGCAGCCGCCGAAGTAGCCGCCGAAGCAGCAACCACCGAAGCAGCAGGCACCGAAGCAGCAGCCACCGAAGCAGCCGCCGCCGAAGCAGCCGCCGAAGCAGCCACCGAAGCAGCCACCGAAGCAGCCGCCGAAGCAGCCGCCGAAGCAGCCGCCGAAGCACCCACCGAAGCAGCCACCGAAGCAGCCACTGAAGATGCCACCGCAGCAGCAGCAGCAGCCACCGAAGCAGCAGCAGCCGCAGCCACCGAACCAGCAGCAGCAGCCACCAAAGCAGCAGCAGCAGCAGCAGCCACCGAAGCAGCAGCAGCCGCAGCCACCGAACCAGCAGCAGCAGCCACCAAAGCAGCACCAGCAGCAGCAGCCACCGAACCAGCAGCAGCCACCGAAACAGCAGCAGCAGCCACCGAAGCAGCAGCAGCACCCACCGAAGCAGCAGCAGCCACCGAACCAGCAGCAGCCGCTGCCACCGAACCAGCAGCAGCAGCCATCAAAGCAGCAGCAGCAGCCACCGAAGCAGCAGCAGCCACCGAAGCAGCCACCGAAGCAGCCACCGAAGCAGCCACCGAAGCAGCCACCGAAGCAGCAGCCACCGAAGCAGCCACCGAAGCAGCATCCACCGAAGTAGCCATCGAAGCATCAGCCACTGAAGCAGCCACCGAAGCAGCAGCCAGCGAAGCAGCCGCCGAAGCAGCCGCCGAAGTAGCCGCCGAAGCAGCCACCAAGCAGCAGCAACCGAAGCAGCAACCACCGAAGCAGCCACCGAGCAGCCGCCGAAGTAGCCGCCGAAGCAGCAGCCACCGAAGCAGCAGCCACTGAAGCAGCCACCGAAGCACCAGCCGAAGCAGCCGCCGAAGCAGCCACCAGCCCCGAAGCAGCCACCGAAGCAGCCGCCGAAGCAGCCGCCGAAACAGCCGACGTAGCAGCCACCGAAGCAGCCACCGAAGCAGCTGCCGAAGCAGCAGCCACCGAAGCAGCAGCCACAGAAGCAGCAGCCACCGAAGCAGCTACCGAAGCAGCGGCCACCGAAGCAGCCACCGAAACAGCAGCCACCGCAGCAGCAGCCACCTAAGCAGCCGCCGAAGCAGCCGCCGAAGCAGCCGCCGAAGCAGCCACCGAAGCAGCCGCCGAAGCAGCCGCCGAAGCAGCCGCCGAAGCAGCCGCCGAAGTAGCCGCCGAAGCAGCAACCACCGAAGCAGCAGCCACCGAAGCAGCAGCCACCGAAGCAGCAGCCACTGAAGCAGCAGCCGCCGAAGCAGCCGCCGAAGCAGCCGCCGAAGCAGCCACATAAGCAGCCACCGAAGCAGCAGCCGCCGAAGCAGCCGCCGAAGCAGCCGCCGAAGCAGCCGCCGAAGCAGCGGCCGAAGCAGCCGCCGAAGCAGCCGCCGAAGTAGCCGCCGAAGCAGCAACCACCGAAGCAGCAGGCACCGAAGCAGCAGCCACCGAAGCAGCCGCAGCCGAAGCAGCCGCCGAAGCAGCCACCGATGCAGCCGCCGAAGCAGCCACCGAAGCAGCCACCGAAGCAGCCGCCGAAGCACCCACCGAAGCAGCCACCGAAGCAGCCACTGAAGATGCCACCGCAGCAGCAGCAGCAGCCACCGAAGCAGCAGCAGCCGCAGCCACCGAACCAGCAGCAGCAGCCACCAAAGCAGCAGCAGCAGCAGCAGCCACCGAAGCAGCAGCAGCCGCAGCCACCGAACCAGCAGCAGCAGCCACCAAAGCAGCAGCAGCAGCAGCAGCCACCGAAGCAGCAGCAGCCACCGAAACAGCAGCAGCAGCCACCGAAGCAGCAGCAGCACCCACCGAAGCAGCCACCGAAACAGCAGCCACCGCAGCAGCAGCCACCTAAGCAGCCACCGAAGCAGCCACCGAAGCAGCTGCCGAAGCAGCAGCAACCGAAGCAGCAGCCACCGAAGCAGCAGCCGCCGAAGCAGCCACAGAAGCAGCCGCCGAATCAGCCACCGAAGCAGCCGCCGAAGCAGCCGCCGAAGCATCCGCCGAAGCAGCCGCAGAAGCAGCCGCCGAAGCGGCCGTCGAAATCAGCCGCCGAAGCGGCCGCCGAAGCAACCGCCGGAGCGGCCGCCGAAGCAGCCGCCGAAGCAGCCGCCGAAACAGCCACCGAAGCAGTCACCGAAGCAGCCACCGAAGCAGCCACCGAAGCAGCCACCGAAACAGCCACCGAAGCAGCCGCCGAAGCAGCCGCCGAAGCAGCGGCCGAAGCAGCCGCCGAAGCAGCCGCACAAATTATGGCTGTCAAATGTTGCGCTTCACTCTCCCACATTTATTAAATGATGAATCAGAGTTGACGAACAACTGATTGATAACTGTACTACCTCATGCCCTAAATGTTCGAATGTTATTCCATGATCTTCTCTGTATCAACTTGGTTTCTTTCTTTCTTTTGTTGTTTATGTGTGTCACTACCAAACTGCCTCTGTAGGGTGCGTCGGCCTCGTCAAGCCTCATCACTGGCTTTTTGCCGGCGCACCCAACATCCTGATGATGTTGAATAAAGTATTGATTGATTGATTGATTGAAGTAGCCGCTGAAGCAGCAACCACCGAAGCAGCAGCCACCGAAGCAGCAGCCACCGATGCAGCCACCGAAGCAGCCACCGAAGCAGCCACCGAAGCAGCCGCCGAAGCAGCCGCCGAAGCTGCCGCCGAAGCAGCCACCGAAGCACCCACCGAAGCAGCCGCCGAAGCAGCCACCGAAGCGGCCGCCGAAGAACCTCCGAAGCAGCCCCGAAGCAGCCACCGAAGCAGCCACCGAAGCAGCCACCGAAGCAGCCGCCGAAGCAGCCACCGAAGCAGCCACCGAAGCACCCACCGAAGCAGCCACTGAAGATGCCACCGCAGCAGCAGCAGCAGCCACCGAAGCAGCAGCAGCCGCAGCCACCGAACCAGCAGCAGCAGCCACCAAAGCAGCAGCACAGCAGCAGCCACCGAAGCAGCAGCAGCCGCTGCCACCGAACCAGCAGCAGCAGCCACTAAAGCAGCAGCAGCAGCCACCGAAGCAGCAGCAGCCACCGAAGCAGCAGCCACCGAAGCAGCCACCAAAGCAGCAGCCACCGAAGTAGCCATCGGAGTTGGTGGCAAAGATAAACACAAAGAACATCCTATACCATAAGTTTATTAAATCGAGAGCTGAATGTGATCTGACAGCGTTTAAAAAATATCGAAACCGCTTGAATACTGAGCTCAAGAAAGCCAGAAACGCCTATTACACAAATCAATTCACGTCAACTTGTGGTCGTGTCGACATTATGTGGAAGCGGCTAAACGCAATTTTGGGGAGAAATAGCAAATCAGGTGAATTAAATATGCTAAATATTGATGGTGTAAGTATAACTGGAAAAGAATTAGCAGATACGTTTAATACTCACTTTGTTTGCGCTTCTAGAAATCAAGTCCCGCATAACAATCTCAGTGATGTTGTTCATATAGGCGACACTGTATTTCTCAAACCGGTTGAAGAAGCAGATGTAACGGCAGCCTTCCACGAACTAAACAATAGCACATCCATTGATATTGATGGCCTCCAGATAAAGCCTATACGGTATATTTTTGACCTTATTTTACCATACATCACGCATATCTTAAACCTTTGTGTCAGTACCGCTGTATTTCCTCGTAAAATGCAGATTGCACGTGTAACAGTTATCTTTAAAAAGGGTGATAAAAACCAGCTCGGGAATTACAGGCCAATATCTATCTTACCCGTGTTTTCTAAGCTACTAGAAAAATTAATACTTAGAAACTTTTTGCAGTTTGAAGAAAAACACAAAATTATAACAGCAGCTCAGTATGGCTTCCGTAAGCACCGCTCTACTGAACTTGCACTATTAGATCAACGAGAATATATATTGAACGAACTCGAACATAATAGGATAGTCATTGGTATTTTTCTTGATTTTTCGAAGGCATTCGACTTATTAAACCATACAATACTTCTTCATAAACTTGAGCGTTGTGGCTTCCGCGGCCATGCACTATCGCTTGTGCAGTCATACCTCATGGATCGCAAACAGGCAGTGGCAATAAATGGTCTCCTCTCAGATATGCAATCTGTAGGCTGTGGCGTTCCACAAGGTAGCATTTTGGGTCCATTTCTGTTTAATCTTTACATCAATGACATTGTACATGCAACTTCATTCGTTAAATTTATCATCTATGCTGATGACACCAGTATTTTTCTTGCCGGAGATAATGCAGCTGAACTCACAGATACTGCAAACAATGCACTGAAGCAAATAGAATACCGGAGTAGCAGAAATGCGTTGCGGATTAACACAGCAAAGACTAAAGTCGTTGTTTTCAGAGGTAGAAACAAGAAGGTCTGTCTCACTAAGAACATATTCCTGCAGTCCGTACCCTTAGAAGTTGTGCCTTCATTTAAAACATTAGGTATATTATTTAATGAAAGAATGTCATGGGATGATCATGTTAGCTTTGTAACAAATAAATGTTCACGTATTATTGGTCTTCTTTACAAGAACCGTGAGATACTGCCGCGAAATGTAATGCTAATGCTATATAATTCATTGATACAATCTCATTTCAGCTATTGCCATTTAACCTGGGGTGCAACAACAGCAGGCAATCTTCAGAAACTACACTTGTTACAGAAAAAATTTCTAAGAATTGTTGAAAATGTTTCGCATACCTACCATACGGCCGCACTTTTCTTAAAGTATAACTTACTACCAATTACTAAGCTTTATGACTATCGTCTGAGCAAGTGTGTGAAAAACGAGGTGTTGAAGAACATATCTTTTCTATCAAAATTAGCTGGTTTAGAAAAACGAGATGCAATGTACAGCACAAAAATATAGCACAATGGAACGTAAAAACATACAGAACGTTCTATGGTAATCAAACATTAGAAAATAAACTACCACGATTTCTTAACAAACTCGCACAAAACGATATTGATCTCCAAAACACAACACGCCACAAACTGTTCGAGTATTTTTTTTTACACTACACCTAACCTTTTTTTCTGTGATTTGTCTACCTAATTCTTCTTTCTTTCACCATCATTGTAAGTTTTCTTTCCAGCCAGGACAATGCTGTTGATTTTATGCTGACTACTGTAACCGGATAAACAGCTCTGCTATATGTATTTTTTGTTATCTGTATTTCCTGTATTTTCTTTATTGTATTGTATTGTATTTTCTTTATTTCTTTACTGTATTGCTGTCAAAGTGGGGGCCCGTGGCCTTGTCAAGCTGTCAAACGGCAGCTTTTACTACGGGTCCCCGCCATCATCTGTACCATGGTGGCAAATAAATTTGAATTTGAATTTGAAGCATCAGCCACCGAAGCAGCCACCGAAGCAGCAGCCAGCGAAGCAGCCGCCGAAGCAGCCGCCGAAGTAGCCGCCGAAGCAGGCACCGAAGCAGCCACCAAGCAGCAGCAACCGAAGCAGCAGCCACCGAAGGAGCCACCGAAGCAGCAGCCACCGAAGCAGTAGCCACCGACGCAGCCACCGAAGCAGCCACCGAAGCAGCAGCCACCGATAGCAGCCACCGAAGCAGCAGGCACCGAAGCAGCCACCGAAGCAGCAGCCACCGACTCAGCCACCGAAGCAGCAGCCACCGAAGCAGCCACCGAAGCAGCAGCCACCGAAGCCGCCACCGAAGCAGCTACCGAAGCAGCGGCCACCGAAGCAGCCACCGAACAGCAGCCACCGAAGCAGCTGCCGAAGCAGCCACCGAAGCAGCCACCGAAGCAGCCGCCGAAGCATCCGCCGAAGCATCCGCCGAAGCAGCCGCCGAAGCGGTCGTCGAAGCAGCCGCTGGAGCAGCCGCCGAAGCAGCCACCGAAGCAGCCGCCGAAGCAGCCGCCGAAGCAGCAGCCGAAGCAGCCGCAGAAGCAGCCGCCGAAGCAGCCACCGAAGCAGCCGCCGAGCAGCCACCGAAGCAGCCGCCGAAGCAGCCGCCGAAGCAGCCGGCGAAACAGCCGCCGTAGCAGCCACCGAAGCAGCCACCGAAGCATCAGCCACCGAAGCAACAGCCACCGAAGCAGCAGCCGCCGAAGCAGCCGCCGAAGCAGCTACCGAAGCAGCCGCCGAAGCAGCCACCGAAGCAGCCACCGAAGCAGCCGCCGAAGCATCCGCCGAAGCAGCCGTCGAAGCAGCCACCGAAGCGGCCGTCGAAGCAGCCGCCGAAGCAGCCGCCGGAGCAGCCGCCGAAGCAGCCGCCGAAGCAGCCCCCGAAGCATCCACCGAAGCAGCCACCGAAGCAGTCGCCGAAGCAGCCGCCGAAGCAGCCACCGAAGCAGCCGCCGAAGCAGCCGCCGAAGCAGCCACCGAAGCAGCCGCCAAAGCAGCCGCCGAAGCTGCCGCCGAAGCAGCCGCAAAAGCAGCCGCCGAAGCAGCCGCCGAAGCAGCCACCGAAGCAGGCGCCGAAGCAGCCGCCGAAGCAGCCGCCGAAGCAGCTGCCGAAGCAGCCGCCGAAGCAGCCGCCCTAGCAGCCACCGAAGCAGCCACCGAAGCAGCCGCCGAAGCATCCACCGAAGCAGCCGCCGAAGCAGCCGCCGAAGCGAGCCACCGAAGCAGCCGCCGAAGCAGCCGCCGGAGCAGCCGCCGGAGCAGCCGCCGAAGCAGCCGCCGAAGCAGCCGCCGAAGCAGCCCCCGAAGCAGCCACCAAAGCTGCCGCCGAAGCAGCCGCCGAAGCAGCCGCCAAAGCAGCCGCCGAAGCAGCCGCCAAAGCAGCCGCCGAAGCAGCCGCCAAAGCAGCCGCCGGAGCAGCCGCCGAAGCAGCCACCGAAGGAGCCGCAGAAGCAGCCACCGAAGCAGCCGCCGAAGAAGTCACCGAAGCAGCCGCCGAAGCAGCCGCCGAAGCAGCCACCGAAGCAGCAGCCACCGAAGCAGCCGCCGAAGCAGCCGCAGAAGCAGCCACCGAAGCAGCGACCGAAGCAGCCGCCGAACCAGCCACCGAAGCAGCTGCCGAACCAGCCGCCGAAGCAGCCGCCGACAGCCAGCGCCACCGAAGCAGCCACCGAAGCAGCAGCCACCGAAGCAGCAGCCACTGAAGCAGCCAACGAAGCAGCAGCCACCGAAGCAGCCGACGAAGCAGCCACCGAAGTAGCCGCCGAAGCAGCCACCGAAGCACCCACCGAAGCAGCCGTCGAAGCAGCAGCCGAAGCAGCCGCCGAAGCAGCCACCGCAGCAGCCACCGAAGCAGCCGCCGAAGCAGCCACCGAAGCAGCCGCCGAAGCAGCCGCCGAAACAGCCGCCGTAGCAGCCACCGAAGCAGCCACCGAAGCAGCAGCCACCGAAGTAGCCATCGAAGCAGCAGCCACCGAAGCAGCCACCGAAACAGCAGCGAGCGAAGCAGCCGCCGAAGCAGCCGCCGAAGTAGCCGCCGAAGCAGGCACCGAAGCAGCCGCCGAAGCAGCCGCCGAAGCAGCCGCCCTAGCAGCCACCGAAGCAGCCGCCGAAGCATCCACCGAAGCAGCCGCCGAAGCAGCCGCCGAAGCAGCCACCGAAGCAGCCGCCGGAGCAGCCGCCGAAGCAGCCGCCGAAGCAGCCGCCGTAGCAGCCACCGAAGCAGCCACCGAAGCAGCAGCCACCGAAGTAGCCATCGAAGCAGCAGCCACCGAAGCAGCCACCGAAACAGCAGCGAGCGAAGCAGCCGCCGAAGCAGCCGCCGAAGCAGGCACCGAAGCAGCCGCCGAAGCAGCCACCGAAGCAGCCGCCGAAGCAGCCACCGAAGCAGCCACCGAAGCAGCCGCCGAAGCATCCACCGAAGCAGCCGCCGAAGCAGCCACCGAAGCAGCCACCGAGCACCCACCGAAGCAGCCGCCGAAGCAGCCACCGAAGCACCCACCGAAGCAGCCGCCGAAGCAGCAGCCGAAGCAGCCGCCGAAGCAGCCACCGCAGCAGCCACCGAAGCAGCCGCCGAAGCAGCCACCGAAGCAGCCGCCGAAGCAGCCGCCGAAACAGCCGCCGTAGCAGCCACCGAAGCAGCCACCGAAGCAGCAGCCACCGAAGTAGCCATCGAAGCAGCAGCCACCGAAGCAGCCACCGAAACAGCAGCGAGCGAAGCAGCCGCCGAAGCAGCCGCCGAAGTAGCCGCCGAAGCAGGCACCGAAGCAGCCGCCGAAGCAGCCGCCGAAGCAGCCGCCCTAGCAGCCACCGAAGCAGCCGCCGAAGCATCCACCGAAGCAGCCGCCGAAGCAGCCGCCGAAGCAGCCACCGAAGCAGCCGCCGGAGCAGCCGCCGAAGCAGCCGCCGAAGCAGCCGCCGTAGCAGCCACCGAAGCAGCCACCGAAGCAGCAGCCACCGAAGTAGCCATCGAAGCAGCAGCCACCGAAGCAGCCACCGAAACAGCAGCGAGCGAAGCAGCCGCCGAAGCAGCCGCCGAAGCAGGCACCGAAGCAGCCGCCGAAGCAGCCACCGAAGCAGCCGCCGAAGCAGCCACCGAAGCAGCCACCGAAGCAGCCGCCGAAGCATCCACCGAAGCAGCCGCCGAAGCAGCCACCGAAGCAGCCACCGGAGCACCCACCGAAGCAGCCGCCGAAGCAGCCACCGAAGCAGCCACCGAAGCAGCCGCCGAAGCAGCCGCCGAAGCATCCGCCGAAGCAGCCGCCGAAGCGGTCGTCGAAGCAGCCGACGAAGCGGCCGCCGAAGCAGCCGCCGAAGCAGCCGCCGGAGCAGCCGCCGAAGCAGCCGCCGAAACAGCCGCCGTAGCAGCCACCGAAGCAGCCAGCGAAGCAGCCACCGAAGCAGCAGCCACCGAAGCAGCAGCCACCGAAGCAGCAGCCACCGAAGCAGCAGCCGCCAAAGCAGCCGCTGAAGCAGCCACCGAAGCAGCCACCAAAGCAGCCGCCGAAGCAGCAGCCACCAAAACAGCCACCGAAGCAGCAGCCACCGACGCAGCCACCGAAGCAGCCACCGAAGCAGCCGCCGAAACAGCCGCCGTAGCAGCCACCGAAGCAGCAGCCACCGAAGCAACAGCCACCGAAGCAGCAGCCACCGAAGCAGCCACCGAAGCAGCTACCGAAGCAGCAGCCACCGAAGCAGCCACCGAAGCAGCCGCCGAAGCAGCCACCGAAGCAGCCGCCGAAGCAGCCGCCGAAGCAACCGCAGAAGCAGCCACCGAAGCAGCGACCGAAGCAGCCGCCGAACCAGCCACCGAAGCAGCTGCCGAAGCAGCCGCCGAAGCAGCCGCCGAAGCAGCCACCAAAGCAGCCACCGAAGCAGCCACCGAAGCAGCATCAGCAGCCACCGAAGCAGCAGCAGCAGCCACCAAAGCAGCAGCAGCAGCCACCGAAGCAACAGCAGCAGCCAGCGAAGCAGCAGCCGAAGCAGCCACCCAAGCAGCTGCCGAAGCAGCCACCGAAGCAGCCACCGAAGCAGCCGCCGAAGCAGCCGCCGAAACAGCCACCGAAGCAGCCACCGAAGCAGCTGCCGAAGCAGCAGCCACCGAAGCAGCAGCCACCGAAGCAGCAGCCGCCGAAGCAGCCACCGAAACAGCCGCTGAAGCAGCCACCGAAGCAGCCACCGAAGCAGCCGCCGAAGCAGCCGCCGAAGCATCCGCCGAAGCAGCCGCAGAAGCAGCCGCCGAAGCGGCCGCCGGAGCAGCCGCCGAAGCAGCCGCCGAAGCAGCCGCCGGAGCAACCGCCGAAGCAGCCACCGAAGCAGCCGCCGAAGCAGCCACCGAAGCAGGCACCGAAGCAGCCACCGAAGCATCCGCCGAAGCAGCCGTCGAAGCTGCCACCGAAGCAGCCACCGAAGCATCCGCCGAAGCAGCCGTCGAAGCAGCCACCGAAGCGGCCGTCGATGCAGCCGCCGAAGCAGCCGCCGGAGCAGCCGCCGGAGCAGCCGCCGAAGCAGCCGCCGAAGCAGCCGCCGAAGCAGCCCCCGAAGCAGCCATCGAAGCTGCCGCCGAAGCAGCCGCAGAAGCAGCCGCCGAAGCAGCCGCCGAAGCAGCCGCCGAAGCAGCTGCCAAAGCAGCCGCCGAAGCAGCCGCAAAAGCAGCCGCCGAAGCAGCCGCCGAAGCAGCCACCGAAGCAGGCGCCGAAGCAGCCGCCGAAGCAGCCGCCGAAGCAGCTGCCGAAGCAGCCGCCGAAGCAGCCGCCCTAGCAGCCACCGAAGCAGCCACCGAAGCAGCCGCCGAAGCATCCACCGAAGCAGCCGCCGAAGCAGCCGCCGAAGCAGCCACCGAAGCAGCCGCCGAAGCAGCCGCCGGAGCAGCCGCCGGAGCAGCCGCCGAAGCAGCCGCCGAAGCAGCCGCCGAAGCAGCCGCCGTAGCAGCCGCCGTAGCAGCCACCGAAGCAGCCAGCCGAAGCAGCAGCCACCGAAGCAGCAGCCACCGAAGCAGCAGCCGCCAAAGCAGCCGCTGAAGCAGCCACCGAAGCAGCCACCAAAGCAGCCGCCGAAGCAGCAGCCACCAAAACAGCCACCGAAGCAGCAGCCACCGACGCAGCCACCGAAGCAGCCACCGAAGCAGCCGCCGAAACAGCCGCCGTAGCAGCCACCGAAGCAGCAGCCACCGAAGCAACAGCCACCGAAGCAGCAGCCACCGAAGCAGCCACCGAAGCAGCTACCGAAGCAGCAGCCACCGAAGCAGCCACCGAAGCAGCCGCCGAAGCAGCCACCGAAGCAGCCGCCGAAGCAGCCGCCGAAGCAACCGCAGAAGCAGCCACCGAAGCAGCGACCGAAGCAGCCGCCGAACCAGCCACCGAAGCAGCTGCCGAAGCAGCCGCCGAAGCAGCCGCCGAAGCAGCCACCAAAGCAGCCACCGAAGCAGCCACCGAAGCAGCATCAGCAGCCACCGAAGCAGCAGCAGCAGCCACCAAAGCAGCAGCAGCAGCCACCGAAGCAACAGCAGCAGCCAGCGAAGCAGCAGCCGAAGCAGCCACCGAAGCAGCTGCCGAAGCAGCCACCGAAGCAGCCACCGAAGCAGCCGCCGAAGCAGCCGCCGAAACAGCCACCGAAGCAGCCACCGAAGCAGCTGCCGAAGCAGCAGCCACCGAAGCAGCAGCCACCGAAGCAGCAGCCGCCGAAGCAGCCACCGAAACAGCCGCTGAAGCAGCCACCGAAGCAGCCACCGAAGCAGCCGCCGAAGCAGCCGCCGAAGCATCCGCCGAAGCAGCCGCAGAAGCAGCCGCCGAAGCGGCCGCCGGAGCAGCCGCCGAAGCAGCCGCCGAAGCAGCCGCCGGAGCAACCGCCGAAGCAGCCACCGAAGCAGCCGCCGAAGCAGCCACCGAAGCAGGCACCGAAGCAGCCACCGAAGCATCCGCCGAAGCAGCCGTCGAAGCTGCCACCGAAGCAGCCACCGAAGCATCCGCCGAAGCAGCCGTCGAAGCAGCCACCGAAGCGGCCGTCGATGCAGCCGCCGAAGCAGCCGCCGGAGCAGCCGCCGGAGCAGCCGCCGAAGCAGCCGCCGAAGCAGCCGCCGAAGCAGCCCCCGAAGCAGCCATCGAAGCTGCCGCCGAAGCAGCCGCAGAAGCAGCCGCCGAAGCAGCCGCCGAAGCAGCCGCCGAAGCAGCTGCCAAAGCAGCCGCCGAAGCAGCCGCAAAAGCAGCCGCCGAAGCAGCCGCCGAAGCAGCCACCGAAGCAGGCGCCGAAGCAGCCGCCGAAGCAGCCGCCGAAGCAGCTGCCGAAGCAGCCGCCGAAGCAGCCGCCCTAGCAGCCACCGAAGCAGCCACCGAAGCAGCCACCGAAGCAGCCACCGAAGCAGCCGCCGAAGCATCCACCGAAGCAGCCGCCGAAGCAGCCGCCGAAGCAGCCACCGAAGCAGCCGCCGAAGCAGCCGCCGGAGCAGCCGCCGGAGCAGCCGCCGAAGCAGCCGCCGAAGCAGCCGCCGAAGCAGCCGCCGTAGCAGCCGCCGAAGCAGCCACCGAAGCAGCAGCCACCGAAGTAGCCATCGAAGCAGCAGCCACCGAAGCAGCCACCGAAACAGCAGCGAGCGAAGCAGCCGCCGAAGCAGCCGCCGAAGTAGCCGCCGAAGCAGGCACCGAAGCAGCCGCCGAAGCAGCCACCGAAGCAGCCGCCGAAGCAGCCACCGAAGCAGCCACCGAAGCAGCCGCCGAAGCATCCACCGAAGCAGCCGCCGAAGCAGCCACCGAAGCAGCCACCGAAGCACCCACCGAAGCAGCCGCCGAAGCAGCCACCGAAGCAGCCACCGAAGCAGCCGCCGAAGCAGCCGCCGAAGCATCCGCCGAAGCAGCCGCCGAAGCGGTCGTCGAAGCAGCCGACGAAGCGGCCGCCGAAGCAGCCGCCGAAGCAGCCGCCGGAGCAGCCGCCGAAGCAGCCGCCGAAACAGCCGCCGTAGCAGCCACCGAAGCAGCCAGCGAAGCAGCCACCGAAGCAGCAGCCACCGAAGCAGCAGCCACCGAAGCAGCAGCCACCGAAGCAGCAGCCGCCAAAGCAGCCGCTGAAGCAGCCACCGAAGCAGCCACCAAAGCAGCCACCGAAGCAGCATCAGCAGCCACCGAAGCAGCAGCAGCAGCCACCAAAGCAGCAGCAGCAGCCACCGAAGCAACAGCAGCAGCCAGCGAAGCAGCTGCCGAAGCAGCAGCCACCGAAGCAGCAGCCACCGAAGCAGCAGCCGCCGAAGCAGCCACCGAAACAGCCGCTGAAGCAGCCACCGAAGCAGCCACCGAAGCAGCCGCCGAAGCATCCGCCGAAGCAGCCGCAGAAGCAGCCGCCGAAGCGGCCGCCGGAGCAGCCGCCGAAGCAGCCGCCGAAGCAGCCGCCGGAGCAGCCGCCGAAGCAGCCACCGAAGCAGCCGCCGAAGCAGCCACCGAAGCAGGCACCGAAGCAGCCACCGAAGCATCCGCCGAAGCAGCCGTCGAAGCAGCCACCGAAGCGGCCGTCGATGCAGCCGCCGAAGCAGCCGCCGGAGCAGCCGCCGAAGCAGCCACCGAAGCAGCCGCCGAAGCAGCCACCGAAGCAGGCACCGAAGCAGCCACCGAAGCATCCGCCGAAGCAGCCGTCGAAGCAGCCACCGAAGCGGCCGTCGATGCAGCCGCCGAAGCAGCCGCCGGAGCAGCCGCCGGAGCAGCCGCCGAAGCAGCCGCCGAAGCAGCCGCCGAAGCAGCCCCCGAAGCAGCCACCGAAGCTGCCGCCGAAGCAGCCGCAGAAGCAGCCGCCGAAGCAGCCGCCGAAGCAGCCGCCGAAGCAGCTGCCAAAGCAGCCGCCGAAGCAGCCGCAAAAGCAGCCGCCGAAGCAGCCGCCGAAGCAGCCACCGAAGCAGGTGCCGAAGCAGCTGCCGAAGCAGCCACCGAAGCAGCCGCCAAAGCAGCCGCCGAAGCAGCCGCCAAAGCAGCCGCCGGAGCAGCCGCCGAAGCAGCCGCCGAAGCAGGCGCCGAAGCAGCCGCCGAAGCAGCTGCCGAAGCAGCCGCCGGAGCAGCCGCCGGAGCAGCCGCCGAAGCAGCCGCCGAAGCAGCCGCCGAAGCAGCCACCGAAGCAGCCACCGAAGCTGCCGCCGAAGCAGCCGCCGAAGCAGCCGCCGAAGCAGCCGCCGAAGCAGCCGCCGAAGCAGCCGCCGAAGCAGCCGCCGAAGCAGCCGCCGGAGCAGCCGCCGAAGCAGCCACCGAAGCAGCCACCGAAGCAGCAGCCACCGAAGCAGCAGCCACCGAAGCAGCAGCCACTGAAGCAGCCAACGAAGCAGCAGCCACCGAAGCAGCCGCCGAAGCAGCCGCCGAAGCAGCCGCCGAAGCAGCCACCGAAGCAGCGATCGAAGCAGCCGCCGAACCAGCCACCGAAGCAGCCGCCGAAGCAGCCGCCGAAGCAGCAGCCACCGAAGCAGCAGCCACCGAAGCAGCAGCCGCCGAAGCAGCAGCCACCGAAACAGCGCTGAAGCAGCCACCGAAGCAGCCACCGAAGCAGCCGCCGAAGCAGCCGCCGAAGCAGCCGCCGAAGCAGCCGCCGAGGCAGCCGCCGAAGCGGCCGCCGGAGCAGCCGCCGAAGCAGCCGCCGAAGCAGCCGCCGAAGCAGCAGCCACCGAAGCAGCCGCCGAAGCAGCCACCGAAGCAGCAGCCACCGAAGCAGCCACCGAAGCAGCCAGCCACTCGAAGCTGCCGACCGAAGCAGCCGCCGAGGCAGCCGCCGAAGCAGCCGCCGAACCAGCCACCGAAGCGGCCGTCGATGCAGCCGCCGAAGCAGCCGCCGGAGCAGCCGCCGGAGCAGCCGCCGAAGCAGCCGCCGAAGCAGCCGCCGAAGCAGCCCCCGAAGCAGCCACCGAAGCTGCCGCCGAAGCAGCCGCAGAAGCAGCCGCCGAAGCAGCCGCCGAAGCAGCCGCCGAAGCAGCTGCCAAAGCAGCCGCCGAAGCAGCCGCAAAAGCAGCCGCCGAAGCAGCCGCCGAAGCAGCCACCGAAGCAGGCGCCGAAGCAGCCGCCGAAGCAGCCGCCGAAGCAGCCGCCGAAGCAGCCGCCGAAGCAGCGCCCGCAGCCACCGAAGCAGCCACCGAAGCAGCCACCGAAGCAGCCACCGAAGCAGCCGCCGAAGCAGCCGCCGAAGCAGCCGCCGAAGCAGCCGCCGAAGCAGCCACCGAAGCAGCCGCCGAAGCAGCCGCCGGAGCAGCCGCCGGAGCAGCCGCCGAAGCAGCCGCCGAAGCAGCCGCCGAAGCAGCCGCCGAAGCAGCCGCCGAAGCAGCCACCGAAGCAGCCGCCAAAGCAGCCGCCGAAGCAGCCGCCGAAGCAGCCGCCGAAGTAGCCGCCGAAGCAGGCACCGAAGCAGCCGCCGAAGCAGCCACCGAAGCAGCCGCCGAAGCAGCCACCGAAGCAGCCACCGAAGCAGCCGCCGAAGCATCCACCGAAGCAGCCGCCGAAGCAGCCACCGAAGCAGCCACCGAAGCACCCACCGAAGCAGCCGCCGAAGCAGCCACCGAAGCAGCCACCGAAGCAGCCGCCGAAGCAGCCGCCGAAGCATCCGCCGAAGCAGCCGCCGAAGCGGTCGTCGAAGCAGCCGACGAAGCGGCCGCCGAAGCAGCCGCCGAAGCAGCCGCCGGAGCAGCCGCCGAAGCAGCCGCCGAAACAGCCGCCGTAGCAGCCACCGAAGCAGCCAGCGAAGCAGCCACCGAAGCAGCAGCCACCGAAGCAGCACGCCACCGAAGCAGCAGCCACCGAAGCAGCAGCCGCCAAAGCAGCCGCTGAAGCAGCCACCGAAGCAGCCACCAAAGCAGCCACCGAAGCAGCATCAGCAGCCACCGAAGCAGCAGCAGCAGCCACCAAAGCAGCAGCAGCAGCCACCGAAGCAACAGCAGCAGCCAGCGAAGCAGCTGCCGAAGCAGCAGCCACCGAAGCAGCAGCCACCGAAGCAGCAGCCGCCGAAGCAGCCACCGAAACAGCCGCTGAAGCAGCCACCGAAGCAGCCACCGAAGCAGCCGCCGAAGCATCCGCCGAAGCAGCCGCAGAAGCAGCCGCCGAAGCGGCCGCCGGAGCAGCCGCCGAAGCAGCCGCCGAAGCAGCCGCCGGAGCAGCCGCCGAAGCAGCCACCGAAGCAGCCGCCGAAGCAGCCACCGAAGCAGGCACCGAAGCAGCCACCGAAGCATCCGCCGAAGCAGCCGTCGAAGCAGCCACCGAAGCGGCCGTCGATGCAGCCGCCGAAGCAGCCGCCGGAGCAGCCGCCGAAGCAGCCACCGAAGCAGCCGCCGAAGCAGCCACCGAAGCAGGCACCGAAGCAGCCACCGAAGCATCCGCCGAAGCAGCCGTCGAAGCAGCCACCGAAGCGGCCGTCGATGCAGCCGCCGAAGCAGCCGCCGGAGCAGCCGCCGGAGCAGCCGCCGAAGCAGCCGCCGAAGCAGCCGCCGAAGCAGCCCCCGAAGCAGCCACCGAAGCTGCCGCCGAAGCAGCCGCAGAAGCAGCCGCCGAAGCAGCCGCCGAAGCAGCCGCCGAAGCAGCTGCCAAAGCAGCCGCCGAAGCAGCCGCAAAAGCAGCCGCCGAAGCAGCCGCCGAAGCAGCCACCGAAGCAGGTGCCGAAGCAGCTGCCGAAGCAGCCGCCGAAGCAGCCGCCAAAGCAGCCGCCGAAGCAGCCGCCAAAGCAGCCGCCGGAGCAGCCGCCGAAGCAGCCGCCGAAGCAGGCGCCGAAGCAGCCGCCGAAGCAGCTGCCGAAGCAGCCGCCGAAGCAGCCGCCCTAGCAGCCACCGAAGCAGCCGCCGAAGCATCCACCGAAGCAGCCTCCGAAGCAGCCGCCGAAGCAGCCACCGAAGCAGCCGCCGAAGCAGCCGCCGGAGCAGCCGCCGGAGCAGCCGCCGAAGCAGCCGCCGAAGCAGCCGCCGAAGCAGCCCCCGAAGCAGCCACCGAAGCTGCCGCCGAAGCAGCCGCCGAAGCAGCCGCCAAAGCAGCCGCCGAAGCAGCCGCCAAAGCAGCCGCCGAAGCAGCCGCCAAAGTAGCCGCCGGAGCAGCCGCCGAAGCAGCCACCGAAGCAGCCACCGAAGCAGCAGCCACCGAAGCAGCAGCCACCGAAGCAGCAGCCACTGAAGCAGCCAACGAAGCAGCAGCCACCGAAGCAGCCGACGAAGCAGCCGCCGAAGCAGCCGCAGAAGCAGCCACCGAAGCAGCGATCGAAGCAGCCGCCGAACCAGCCACCGAAGCAGCTGCCGAAGCAGCCGCCGAAGCAGCCGCCGAAGCAGCCACCGAAGCAGCCACCGAAGCAGCAGCCACCGAAGCAGCAGCCACCGAAGCAGCAGCCACTGAAGCAGCCAACGAAGCAGCAGCCACCGAAGCAGCCGACGAAGCAGCCGCCGAGGCAGCCACCGAAGCAGCCGCCGAAGCAGCCGCCGAAGCAGCCACCGAAGCAGCCACCGAAGCAGCAGCCACCGAAGCAGCAGCCACCGAAGCAGCAGCCACTGAATCAGCCAACGAAGCAGCAGCCACCGAAGCAGCCGACGAAGCAGCCGCCGAGGCAGCCGCCGAAGCAACCGCCGAACCAGCCACCGAAGCAGCCGTCGAAGCAGCCACCGAAGCAGCCGCCGAAGCAGCCACCGAAGCAGCCACCGATGCAGCCGCCGAAGCAGCCGCCGGAGCAGCCGCCGAAGCAGCCGCCGAAGCTGCCGCCGAAGCAGCCGCCGAAGCAGCCGCCGAAGCAGCCGCCGAAGCAGCCACCGAAGCATCCGCCGAAGCAGCCGTCGAAGCAGCCACCGAAGCAGCCGCCGAAGCAGCCACCGAAGCAGCCACCGAAGCAGCCGCCGAAGCAGGCGCCGAAGCAGCCACCGAAGCAGCCGCCGAAGCAGCCGCCGAAGCAGCTGCCGAAGCAGCCGCCGAAGCAGCCGTCCTAGCAGCCACCGAAGCAGCCAACCGAAGCAGCCGCGAAGCATCCACCGAAGCAGCCGCCGAAGCAGCCGCCGAAGCAGCCACCGAAGCAGCTGCCGAAGCAGCCACCGAAGCAGCAGCCACCGAAGCAGCAGCCACCGAAGCAGCAGCCACTGAAGCAGCCAACGAAGCAGCAGCCACCGAAGCAGCCGACGAAGCAGCCGCCGAAGCAGCCGCAGAAGCAGCCACCGAAGCAGCGATCGAAGCAGCCGCCGAACCAGCCACCGAAGCAGCTGCCGAAGCAGCCGCCGAAGCAGCCGCCGAACCAGCCACCGAAGCAGCCACCGAAGCAGCAGCCACCGAAGCAGCAGCCACCGAAGCAGCAGCCACTGAAGCAGCCAACGAAGCAGCAGCCACCGAAGCAGCCGACGAAGCAGCCGCCGAGGCAGCCACCGAAGCAGCCGCCGAAGCAGCCGCCGAAGCAGCCACCGACACCGCAGCAGCCACCGAAGCAGCAGCCACCGAAGCAGCAGCCACTGAATCAGCCAACGAAGCAGCAGCCACCGAAGCAGCCGACGAAGCAGCCGCCGAGGCAGCCGCCGAAGCAACCGCCGAACCAGCCACCGAAGCAGCCGTCGAAGCAGCCACCGAAGCAGCCGCCGAAGCAGCCACCGAAGCAGCGACCGATGCAGCCGCCGAAGCAGCCGCCGGAGCAGCCGCCGAAGCAGCCGCCGAAGCAGCCGCCGGAGCAGCCGCCGAAGCAGCCACCGAAGCAGCCGCCGAAGCAGCCGCCGAAGCAGCCACCGAAGCAGCCGCCGAAGCAGCCGCAGAAGCAGCCACCGATGCAGCGACCGAAGCAGCCGCCGAACCAGCCACCGAAGCAGCTGCCGAAGCAGCCGCCGAAGCAGCCGCCGAACCAGCCACCGAAGCAGCCACCGAAGCAGCAGACCGAAGCAGCAGCCACCGAAGCAGCAGCCACCGAAGCAGCAGCCACTGAAGCAGCCACCGAAGCAGCCGACGAAGCAGCCGCCGAAGCAGCCACCGAAGCACCCGCCGAAGCAGCCACCGAAGCAGCCGCCGAAGCAGCCACCGAAGCACCCGCCGAAGCAGCCACCGAAGCAGCAGCCACCGAAGCAGCCACCGAAGCAGAAGCCACCGAAGCAGCCACCGAAGCAGCAGCCACCGAAGCAGCCACCGAAGCAGCAGCCACCGAAGTAGCCATCGAAGCATCAGCCACCGAAGCAGCCACCGAAGCAGCAGCCAGCGAAGCAGCCGCCGAAGCAGCCGCCGAAGTAGCCGCCGAAGCAGGCACCGAAGCAACCGCCGAAGCAGCCACCGGAGCCGCCGCCGAAGCAGCCGCCGAATCAGCCACCGAAGCAGCCGCCGAAGCAGCCGCCGAAGCAGCCACCGAAGCAGCCTCCGAAGCGGCCGCCGAAGCACCCGCCGAAGCAGCTGCCGAAGCAGCCGCCGAAGCAGCCGCCGAAGCAGCCACCGAAGCAGCCACCGAAGCAGCCGCCGAAGCATCCACCGAAGCAGCCGCCGAAGCAGCCACCGAAGCAGCCGCCGAAGCAGCCACCGAAGCAGCCGCCGAAGCAGCCACCGAAGCAGCCACCGAAGCAGCCACCGAAGCAGCCACCGAAGCAGCCACCGAAGCAGCCGCCGAAGCAGCCGCCGAAGGAGTGACCGAAGCAGCCGCCGAAGCACCCGCCAAAGCAGCCACCGAAGCAGCCACCGAAGCAGCCACCGAAGCAGCCACCAAAGCAACCACCGATGCAGCCACCGAAACAGCCACCGAAGCAGCAGCCACCGAAGCAGCAGCCACTGAAGCAGCCAACGAAGCAGCAGCCACCGAAGCAGCCGACGAAGCAGCCGCCGAAGCAGCCGCAGAAGCAGCCACCGAAGCAGCGACCGAAGCAGCCGCCGAAGCAGCCACCGAAGCAGCTGCCGAAGCAGCCGCCGAAGCAGCCGCCGAAGCAGCCACCGAAGCAGCCGCCGAAGCAGCAGCCACCGAAGCAGCAGCCACCGAAGCAGCAGCGCACGAAGCAGCCACCGAAGCAGCAGCCACCGAAGCAGCCGACCGAAGCAGCCGCCGAAGCAGCCACCGAAGCAGCCGCCGAAGCAGCCGCCGAAGCAGCCACCGAAGCAGCCACCGAAGCAGCAGCCACCGAAGCAGCAGCCACCGAAGCAGCAGCCACGAAGCAGCCACCGAAGCAGCGCACCGAAGCAGCCGCCGAAGCAGCCGCCGAAGCAGCCGCCGAAGCAGCCGCCGAAGCCAGCCACCGAAGCAGCCGCCGAAGCAGCCACCGAAGCAGCCGCCGAAGCAGCCACCGAAGCAGCCACCGAAGCAGCCGCCGAAGCAGCCGCCGGAGCAGCCGCCGAAGCAGCCGCCGAAGCAGCCGCCGGAGCAGCCGCCGAAGCAGCCACCGAAGCAGCCGCCGAAGCAGCCACCGAAGCAGCCGCCGAAGCAGCCGCCGAAGCAGCCACCGAAGCAGCCGCCGAAGCAGCCACCGAAGCAGCCACCGAAGCAGCCGCCGAAGCAGCGCCGAAGCAGCCACCGAAGCAGCCGCCGAAGCAGCCGCCGAAGCAGCTGCCGAAGCAGCCACCGAAGCAGCCGTCCTAGCAGCCACCGAAGCAGCCACCGAAGCAGCCGCCGAAGCAGCCACCGAAGCAGCCGCCGAAGCAGCCGCCGAAGCAGCCACCGAAGCAGCGCCGAAGCAGCCACCGAAGCAGCAGCCACCGAAGCAGCAGCCACCGAAGCAGCAGCCACGAAGCAGCCAACGAAGCAGCAGCCACCGAAGCAGCCGACGAAGCAGCCGCCGAAGCAGCCGCAGAAGCAGCCACCGAAGCAGCCACCGAAGCAGCCGCCGAAGCAGCCACCGAAGCAGCCGCCGAAGCAGCCGCCGAAGCAGCCGCCGAAGCCAGCCACCGAAGCAGCCACCGAAGCAGCAGCCACCGAAGCAGCAGCCACCGAAGCAGCAGCCACTGAAGCAGCCACCGAAGCAGCAGCCACCGAAGCAGCCGCCGAAGCAGCCGCCGAAGCAGCCACCGAAGCAGCCGCCGAAGCAGCCGCCGAAGCAGCCACCGAAGCAGCCACCGAAGCAGCAGCCACCGAAGCAGCAGCCACCGAAGCAGCCACCGAAGCAGCAGCCACCGAAGCAGCCGACGAAGCAGCCGCCGAAGCAGCCGCCGAAGCAGCCGCCGAAGCAGCCACCGAAGCAGCCGTCGAAGCAGCCACCGAAGCAGCCGCCGAAGCAGCCACCGAAGCAGCGACCGAGCAGCCGCCGAAGCAGCCGCCGGAAGCAGCCGCCGAAGCAGCCACCGAAGCAGCCGCCGAAGCAGCCGCCGAAGCAGCCACCGAAGCAGCCGCCGAAGCAGCCGCCGAAGCAGCCACCGAAGCAGCCGCCGAAGCAGCCGCAGAAGCAGCCACCGATG
Source organism: Amblyomma americanum (assembly GCA_030143305.2). NCBI lineage: Eukaryota > Metazoa > Arthropoda > Arachnida > Ixodida > Ixodidae > Amblyomma > Amblyomma americanum. The sequence goes on from JARKHS020032482.1 coordinate 113,919, forward strand.
CAGCGACCGAAGCAGCCGCCGAACCAGCCACCGAAGCAGCCGCCGAAGCAGCCGCCGAAGCAGCCGCCGAAGCCAGCCACCGAAGCAGCCACCGAAGCAGCCGACCGAAGCAGCAGCCACCGAAGCACAGCCACCGAAGCAGCAGCCCTGAAGCAGCCACCGAAGCAGCCGCCGAAGCAGCCGCCGAAGCAGCCACCGAAGCAGCCGCCGAAGCAGCCACCGAAGCAGCCGCCGAAGCAGCCACCGAAGCACCCGCCGAAGCAGCCACCGAAGCAGCAGCCACCGAAGCAGCCACCGAAGCAGAAGCCACCGAAGCAGCCACCGAAGCAGCAGCCACCGAAGCAGCCACCGAAGCAGCAGCCACCGAAGTAGCCATCGAAGCATCAGCCACCGAAGCAGCCACCGAAGCAGCAGCCAGCGAAGCAGCCGCCGAAGCAGCCGCCGAAGTAGCCGCCGAAGCAGGCACCGAAGCAGCCGCCGAAGCAGCCACCGAAGCAGCCGCCGAAGCAGCCGCCGAAGCAGCCACCGAAGCAGCCGCCGAAGCAGCCGCCGAAGCAGCCACCGAAGCAGCCTCCGAAGCGGCCGCCGAAGCACCCGCCGAAGCAGCTGCCGAAGCAGCCGCCGAAGCAGCCGCCGAAGCAGCCACCGAAGCAGCCACCGAAGCAGCCGCCGAAGCATCCACCGAAGCAGCCGCCGAAGCAGCCACCGAAGCAGCCGCCGAAGCAGCCACCGAAGCAGCCGCCGAAGCAGCCACCGAAGCAGCCACCGAAGCAGCCGCCGAAGCAGCCACCGAAGCAGCCACCGAAGCAGCCGCCGAAGCAGCCGCCGAAGCAGTCGCCGAAGCAGCCGCCGAAGCAGCCGCCAAAGCAGCCGCCGAAGCAGCCGCCGAAGCAGCCGCCGAAGCAGCCGCCGAAGCAGCCACCGAAGCAGCCACCGAAACAGCCACCGAAGCAGCAGCCACCGAAGCAGCAGCCACTGAAGCAGCCAACGAAGCAGCAGCCACCGAAGCAGCCGACGAAGCAGCCGCCGAAGCAGCCGCAGAAGCAGCCACCGAAGCAGCGATCGAAGCAGCCGCCGAACCAGCCACCGAAGCAGCTGCCGAAGCAGCCGCCGAAGCAGCCGCCGAAGCAGCCACCGAAGCAGCCACCGAAGCAGCAGCCACCGAAGCAGCAGCCACCGAAGCAGCAGCCACTGAAGCAGCCAACGAAGCAGCAGCCACCGAAGCAGCCGACGAAGCAGCCGCCGAGGCAGCCACCGAAGCAGCCGCCGAAGCAGCCGCCGAAGCAGCCACCGAAGCAGCCACCGAAGCAGCAGCCACCGAAGCAGCAGCCACCGAAGCAGCAGCCACTGAATCAGCCAACGAAGCAGCAGCCACCGAAGCAGCCGACGAAGCAGCCGCCGAGGCAGCCGCCGAAGCAACCGCCGAACCAGCCACCGAAGCAGCCGTCGAAGCAGCCACCGAAGCAGCCGCCGAAGCAGCCACCGAAGCAGCCACCGATGCAGCCGCCGAAGCAGCCGCCGGAGCAGCCGCCGAAGCAGCCGCCGAAGCAGCCGCCGGAGCAGCCGCCGAAGCAGCCACCGAAGCAGCCGCCGAAGCAGCCACCGAAGCATCCGCCGAAGCAGCCGTCGAAGCAGCCACCGAAGCAGCCGCCGAAGCAGCCACCGAAGCAGCCACCGAAGCAGCCGCCGAAGCAGGCGCCGAAGCAGCCACCGAAGCAGCCGCCGAAGCAGCCGCCGAAGCAGCTGCCGAAGCAGCCGCCGAAGCAGCCGTCCTAGCAGCCACCGAAGCAGCCAACCGAAGCAGCCGCGAAGCATCCACCGAAGCAGCCGCCGAAGCAGCCGCCGAAGCAGCCACCGAAGCAGCTGCCGAAGCAGCCACCGAAGCAGCAGCCACCGAAGCAGCAGCCACCGAAGCAGCAGCCACTGAAGCAGCCAACGAAGCAGCAGCCACCGAAGCAGCCGACGAAGCAGCCGCCGAAGCAGCCGCAGAAGCAGCCACCGAAGCAGCGATCGAAGCAGCCGCCGAACCAGCCACCGAAGCAGCTGCCGAAGCAGCCGCCGAAGCAGCCGCCGAACCAGCCACCGAAGCAGCCACCGAAGCAGCAGCCACCGAAGCAGCAGCCACCGAAGCAGCAGCCACTGAAGCAGCCAACGAAGCAGCAGCCACCGAAGCAGCCGCCGAAGCAGCCGCCGAGGCAGCCGCCGAAGCAGCCGCCGAAGCAGCCGCCGAAGCAGCCACCGAAGCAGCCACCGAAGCAGCAGCCACCGAAGCAGCAGCCACTGAATCAGCCAACGAAGCAGCAGCCACCGAAGCAGCCGACGAAGCAGCCGCCGAGGCAGCCGCCGAAGCAACCGCCGAACCAGCCACCGAAGCAGCCGTCGAAGCAGCCACCGAAGCAGCCGCCGAAGCAGCCACCGAAGCAGCGACCGATGCAGCCGCCGAAGCAGCCGCCGGAGCAGCCGCCGAAGCAGCCGCCGAAGCAGCCACATAAGCAGCGCCGAAGCAGCAGCCGAAGCAGCCACCGAAGCAGAGCCACCGAAGGAGCCGCCGAAGCAGCCACCGAAACAGCACCGAAGCAGCCGCCGAAGCAGCGGCCGAAGTAGCCGCCGAAGCAGCAACCACCGAAGCCGAAGCGGTCGTCGAAGCAGCCGCTGGAGCAGCCGCCGAAGCAGCCACCGAAGCAGCCGCCGAAGCAGCCGCCGAAGCAGCCACCGAAGCAGCCGCCGAAGCAGCCGCAGAAGCAGCCACCGATGCAGCGACCGAAGCAGCCGCCGAACCAGCCACCGAAGCAGCTGCCGAAGCAGCCGCCGAAGCAGCCGCCGAACCAGCCACCGAAGCAGCCACCGAAGCAGCAGACCGAAGCAGCAGCCACCGAAGCAGCAGCCACCGAAGCAGCAGCCACTGAAGCAGCCACCGAAGCAGCCGACGAAGCAGCCGCCGAAGCAGCCACCGAAGCACCCGCCGAAGCAGCCACCGAAGCAGCCGCCGAAGCAGCCACCGAAGCACCCGCCGAAGCAGCCACCGAAGCAGCAGCCACCGAAGCAGCCACCGAAGCAGAAGCCACCGAAGCAGCCACCGAAGCAGCAGCCACCGAAGCAGCCACCGAAGCAGCAGCCACCGAAGTAGCCATCGAAGCATCAGCCACCGAAGCAGCCACCGAAGCAGCAGCCAGCGAAGCAGCCGCCGAAGCAGCCGCCGAAGTAGCCGCCGAAGCAGGCACCGAAGCAACCGCCGAAGCAGCCACCGGAGCCGCCGCCGAAGCAGCCGCCGAATCAGCCACCGAAGCAGCCGCCGAAGCAGCCGCCGAAGCAGCCACCGAAGCAGCCTCCGAAGCGGCCGCCGAAGCACCCGCCGAAGCAGCTGCCGAAGCAGCCGCCGAAGCAGCCGCCGAAGCAGCCACCGAAGCAGCCACCGAAGCAGCCGCCGAAGCATCCACCGAAGCAGCCGCCGAAGCAGCCACCGAAGCAGCCGCCGAAGCAGCCACCGAAGCAGCCGCCGAAGCAGCCACCGAAGCAGCCACCGAAGCAGCCACCGAAGCAGCCACCGAAGCAGCCACCGAAGCAGCCGCCGAAGCAGCCGCCGAAGGAGTGACCGAAGCAGCCGCCGAAGCACCCGCCAAAGCAGCCACCGAAGCAGCCACCGAAGCAGCCACCGAAGCAGCCACCAAAGCAACCACCGATGCAGCCACCGAAACAGCCACCGAAGCAGCCGCCGAAGCTGCCACCGCAGCAGCAGCAGCCATCGAAGGAGCAGCAGCCACCGAAGCAGCATCAGCAGCCACCGAAGCAGCAGCAGCAGCCACCAAAGCAGCAGCAGCAGCCACCGAAGCAACAGCAGCAGCCACCGAAGCAGCAGCCGAAGCAGCCGCAGAAGCAGCCGCCGAAGCAGCCACCGAAGCAGCCGCCGGAGCAGCCACCGAAGCAGCCGCCGAAGCAGCCGCCGAAGCAGCCGGCGAAACAGCCGCCGTAGCAGCCACCGAAGCAGCCACCGAAGCAGCCACCGAAGCATCAGCCACCGAAGCAACAGCCACCGAAGCAGCAGCCGCCGAAGCAGCCGCCGAAGCAGCTACCGAAGCAGCCGCCGAAGCAGCCACCGAAGCAGCCACCGAAGCAGCCGCCGAAGCATCCGCCGAAGCAGCCGTCGAAGCAGCCACCGAAGCGGCCGTCGAAGCAGCCGCCGAAGCAGCCGCCGGAGCAGCCGCCGAAGCAGCCGCCGAAGCAGCCCCCGAAGCATCCACCGAAGCAGCCGCCGAAGCAGTCGCCGAAGCAGCCGCCGAAGCAGCCACCGAAGCAGCCGCCGAAGCAGCCGCCGAAGCAGCCACCGAAGCAGCCGCCAAAGCAGCCGCCGAAGCAGCCGCCAAAGCAGCCGCCGAAGCAGCCGCCGTAGCAGCCACCGAAGCAGCCACCGAAGCAGCCACCGAAGCATCAGCCACCGAAGCAACAGCCACCGAAGCAGCAGCCGCCGAAGCAGCTACCGAAGCAGCCGCCGAAGCAGCCCCCGAAGCAGCCACCGAAGCAGCCGCCGAAGCAGTCGCCGAAGCAGCCACCGAAGCAGCCGCCGAAGCATCCGCCGAAGCAGCCGTCGAAGCAGCCACCGAAGCAGCCGTCGAAGCAGCCACCGAAGCGGCCGTCGAAGCAGCCGCCGAAGCAGCCGCCGGAGCAGCCGTCGGAGCTGCCGCCGAAGCAGCCACCGAAGCAGCCGCCGAAGCAGCCGCCGAAACAGCCGCCGTAGCAGCCACCGAAGCAGCCACCGAAGCAGCCACCGAAGCATCAGCCACCGAAGCAACAGCCACCGAAGCAGCAGCCGCCGAAGCAGCCGCCGAAGCAACTACCGAAGCAGCCGCCGAAGCAGCCCCCGAAGCAGCCACCGAAGCAGCCGCCGAAGCAGTCGCCGAAGCAGCCGCCGAAGCAGCCGCCGAAGCAGCCGCCGAAGCAGCCGCCAAAGCAGCCGCCGAAGCAGCCACATAAGCAGCCGCCGAAGCAGCAGCCGCCGAAGCAGCCACCGAAGCAGAGCCACCGAAGGAGCCGCCGAAGCAGCCACCGAAACAGCCACCGAAGCAGCCGCCGAAGCAGCGGCCGAAGTAGCCGCCGAAGCAGCAACCACCGAAGCAGCAGCCACCGAAGCAGCCACCGAAGCAGCCGCCGAAGCAGCCGCCGAAGCAGCGGCCGAAGTAGCCGCCGAAGCAGCAACCACCGAAGCAGCGGCCGAAGTAGCCGCCGAAGCAGCAACCACCGAAGCAGCCACCGAAGCAGCAGCCACCGAAGTAGCCATCGAAGCAGCTGCCACCGAAGCAGCCACCGAAACAGCAGCGAGCGAAGCAGCGAGCGAAGCAGGTCCAACGGGAACCGTAGTCCCGTAGTCGACATTTTCGTTATCAGCCCCGAGTCGGTCGGACGATCAGAGTGGTGAGTAAAATTGACTTAGAAATTATACCTTAGAAGGCTGATGAATTCAAACAGTTCTAAGCCTTCTTTCCCACAACGAAGTCCGATATCAGCTCAGTAAGGTTTAAAAGAGCTGTCTGCAGTGAAAAAAAAATGCTTCTACGAAACTCCACTGTCAAATCAAAGCCTGTTGGCGGCGTTTGTGTAGAATTTTTTCAATCACACTGCGAGTAGTTCTGTACAGTCACACCTTATATTTTATATTTTCACTGCAATTTCGGTATAGGAAATCGGGGCCGCAACGTCGTGGGCAAAGCCAACCTCTGTAGTCTTACCGCGGAAATAAAGAAGCAGCTTAACCACTTTGGTCTGAATCATCGCTCACTCCGCGTTGCATGTTAGGATGTGCTAAAAAAAGTACCGGTCTCCAAATAACAGGAACATCTCTTGGTTTATTTCTGTGGCCTGGTGAGACGTGCGACCACGTAATGGCGCGTCTGACTTTATCAACCAAATTTCTGGCAGGCATGGTAGGGAATTTGACACTCAGCGCTTGGGTGTGCAAGCAAGCAAAAAATTCACGGGCAAATTAGCTTGAGGTTAACTACGAATTATCGTGCGCTAGCGCATAATCCTCTCTTTGCATGGTTTATCGTGGCTTTCTATTCTTTTGTATGAACTTAACTGGCTTACTGAGGTTGATATCATATGATGTAAGTTTGCGTGGTATTGCATAACTTTAGGCATGTACTGCGGTAGAATGTTTCGTTCTCTACATGCACAGATACGTGGGAGTCCTGATTCCGTTCCTGGCGCAAAGGTGCAGCGAACGCGCCACTGACCTCCGATGGCCGGGGTTTGTGAGACCTATGATGTTCCTGAGGAATCTCTCGCGACCAACAATTAATTGAACTGCCACGGTGGGCAGTTTCGTGACAACTCCCCTGGGCAGCTTGTGATGACATCAAAGCATCACGTGACCAATGTGGCCCACGTGCTAGAAGTAGGTATCCCACAGACAGACAACCACTTTTCGGCGGATTGGAAACGCGAGAGCATTAAAATGGCAACTACAAGAATCGTTCACTCCAGACGCGGGGAGTTACCGGTTACCATTATTCAGCCCAGATACTGCATTTTAGCGAGCCGATTGATTTTCAAGTGGTGGGAATAATGTTTTATTCTAAGCGACTGCATATGAGTCTCACTGCAGCGGAAATCCCGCATCAAACTGTGCGAAGACACTAAAGAAAAAAAGAAAACTTTATAGCTGGGGGAGCGGGATCCGAATCCGCGGCGGGGCTAAAAAATCAGTTGCTCTATCCGCAGCTTCAGAACTTCGCTATCACCGCAGCTTTTTTTAAAGCGTGGTATTTATTACATTGGATATATATTCTATTTACATTAACTAAATTTTTTACAATGCTATTACGAAACGCCACGAAACATATCGCAAAAAGACAGCAACAGAGCGCCAGAGGCAAGGTAAGGCTGAGGACATCACCAAGAGGGAGTGCCACTCCGGTTTAAAATCAGTGGGTTCATACACTTCTCTCATATGAACGATCAGTTGGGAGAAATCTTGACATCCTGCCTGTACGAACTGCCAAGCTTTCGAGCTTATCAAAATGAGGGCGAAGATGAAGGAGGGCCACGGATTCAAAAGTGAGGGTGAGGGAGAAAAAGGAAAAATGATGGCATTTGCCAAACTCTGGTCACAATAGGCGATGGCCAAATGGCCGGATTTTTTTATCTCTCACGTTAGAATTATCCTCCTGCTTTAACTCCTTGCCTCAGGGGTACCGCAAGGAAGTGTTCCGGGCCTCCTGTCATTTCTTATTTTTATTTTTATTTATTTATTTTTATTAATGACTACCCTGAAAACACTGAAGTACCAATAAGGCTTTTTGCAGATGATTGCATAATTTATAACACTATCGAAACGCAAAGCGACCAGGTAAAATAAACTCAAATTTAGAAAAAAGTGAAAGAAATGGTGCGATGAATGGCAAATGGACCTAACCCCAAAGAAGACACTGTTAATGACAATAACTAGGAGGAAAAGTACACTGAATGTTTTATACAACATAAAAAACCAAGTAACCCAAAAGACAATGCAACATAAGTATTAGATCTCATATTTATCTCCGATCTTCGTTGGGACACTCCATAGGTTTTGCGTGCTCGAAAGCTCGAAAGGCACCCTGGAGCATTAGGAGAAACTTATACCAAGCAAACGCCTCATATAAAATGTCTTGGATATACAACATTGATCAGACCGATCATAGAATATGCGAAGCTTGTCTGGTACCCATAAGCGAAAAATAATTGCTAAAAGATTGGCAAGGTCCAGCGCCTTGCTGCCAGGTTCATATTTAACAAATACCGACATTTTACCTTACGTAACCTTCCGATCTCTGTTCACAAGCTGGTCTTCATACGTTACAGTCGTGTACATAGCTTGATAGGCTAAAATACTTTTACCTAATTATCCATATTCAAATTTATATCAATAGATAGCATTTTTTAAATTTGTTAAAACGAGACATCACGCCATCGTCATTCTACGTTTATTTCAGCCCCATGTTTTCGCACTGATTGTTTTAAGTGTACTTTTTTTTCCAAGAGCGATTAATGCGTGGAATTCTCTACCTGAAACTGCTCTAGAACACACGCCTGTCGAAAAATTCATGACAAGCATCACAGATAGTCTTCTTTTTCCCGGCCAATGCGTTTCTTTCTTTGCAAGTGCATCCAGCGTTAATCTTTTAATTTATTCTGTGCGAACTGCAAATATTTTGTATCTAACCCTAAGTGTTGTTAACAACCTACTTTATTATTATTACAAATGGCTGAATTAGGATGTGCTACTTATTATCCACTTTTATGTTTTTTTCACTACTCCTGTAAAAGCCCCTTAGAAGGCTGACAGTGCCAATAAAAAAATAGAAGTACACGCTAGGCTTCATAAGAAACCCACGCCGACTAGAAGCAAGAAATGCAAGCATTTACAAAGCGACACTACTTTTAGAAGCACGGCAAGCGCCTTCAGTTTCGTTATAAAGGCTCGCTTTAACTACGCGTCGTCTAATGTTATCTGAATGCTTCAGTGCTCCTCTTGTCAGAAACAAAATATCGTAGAAACTGGGCGATCAATGAGCGCCAGACTAAATTGCCATCCAGGTGACAAAGCAAGGAACCTAAAGATGGCGGTGGCCGAACATTTGAATTAACACGGTCACAGCTTCGATGAATTTAAACTGTTCCTTCTTCAATGAAGTTGAGCGTGTGACGGAATCCCGTCTGGCCGGGAGCGTGCAGTTGAAAAATAAGAGAGGCCGAATCAGGCTTCAAATGTGCAAGGGACAGAAAATGGAGAGAGGCGTTCCTAATCGACAAATTTAAAACCTTACAACCAACAGGGATTAACATATCCAGAGGAAACTTGCAATCACTGAGGTTGATTCCGGCACTGGCGTAATTCTTTAATCAGGTCTTGCACATGGCCAGAAAGCATTTACCAGCACTTCATACCGCCGCTTTAACGTTTCTTTCACCCTACCCTTCTGCCCTGATCTGTTCTTTACCTTCTCAATGACAGTTCTGAAATTTTTTCTCTCTCTTAGTTTAATTTATCTTCAGTTTGCGCCCTGCCATTCTTGCCCTCATTTTTCAGGAACAGTCGGCTTCCGCATTCCATTCCACACCCTCCCCCTCCTTCCTTTCATCCTTTCTCAGAACTCGCCCCTATGTTTTCTCTTTTTCCTTTTTTTTTGTGTTTTCCGTTCTGCCACGCTGAATAATCCCTCATCTGAGCTTTTCAGGTCAACGCAGCTAGCCATACCAAGCCACCTGTCACAGCTGGACACACAGGTTTTGAAGCCCACGCCCGCTATCTCTCCACGCTCCACATCGACGCATTCTTTTCTGCTGAGCTGTCCTTTTTCTTCTCACGTTTAGCACGTCATCCTGTTAAACAACTTTAGCAGCTATCATACCCTGGACGAGATTCACCCTCCCCGTCCTGACACCATTCCCACTTCACACCCTGCTCGCCCTCACCGGGCCTTCCTCCTAGGAGTGAAAGCCCTATATAAACCCCGCCAATGATGAGCGCTTTGCCCCGACGAAGACAAGTCCTCTTATCGAAATATCGGCGAGCACCCTGAGGTTTTCTCTCCCTTGTTCACATTGTAATCATCCGTTATGTATAGTTGTCCAAGAACACATACACAAGACTTCAGGATGAAAACTAAATATATACAATAATATAGGCTAGAAATAAATATGTGATCTTGGAGCGTAAATAACAATAGCAATGCAGCTTTGTAATATCGGACGGTAATAAATTTCATATGTTGTAATAAGTAGTATCCCAGCTTTTCGGATGCCGCATTTAGTACGAACTTTTGGGTGAAAACTATTCCAACCCAAAAAGCGCCAGCAGGCGCCTTAAAAGTTTCTTAATATTTCGGAATCAAGGATCTCAACGTGTTTAGGATTTTAGTGATCAACAGTTGTGCACAAAAATAAACTTTCGGTTAGAATTTATGGTGAAAAAATAATGTTCACAGGCCAAGATCAATAAACCAATGAGTGAAGCAGTTTCTCACTGATGTGAGATAGAACATAGATGGCCGGAGCAGGTCTCGGCGGCTGTTGAAAGGCAAAGGCCGAGCGAAACAGACGGAACGTTGCCCCTCAGGGCGACCGACCGCGGGAGTAACACGCGCTGGAGTTGAGTACAGGCCACCCGCTGAGAAGACGTCAGTGCCCGCGTCGCGGCGCCATTTAGTTCACGATGTCGTTCTGCGGGCGACTAAATAAAGTTGTTTCCTCCTCCTCCTTCTCGATAAACAGGGCTAGGAAACAAATTGGTTGCATCCCAGCAGAAATGCTGTGGTAGAAACTAAATGATGGGCATGCAAATGTTGATGGTGATTTGGTTGAAGGTTGAAGGCGACAACGCGATTTAGCGCACTTAGGCGTGGGATTGCTTTCTCAGGATGCTCATAAGACGTGCTTATGTTGATTAAAGTGTCTGTTCCTTTTTTCTGGAAAGCAGTGGGGAATAACGGATTGTCCTGGTGGGCCCTTTCTCTTCTTCCACATGATGCTATCAGCTTCGTAGCACAGCGCCATCATTGCATAGCTGGCTGCACCAAGTATTGCCCTTTGTCTGTCCGTATGTGAGGGTCTCAATACGGTGAGCATGCCTGCGACATTTGAATCAGCCCACGAGCCAAGTGCGACGAAGCTTGTCAGCTGGCATCATCCTCCGTCTCGCTTCCACGACCAGCACTGGCATGTCGAGAAAGTGAAGCTATTGTGGGATGCATCTACAGTGGATAACGAACTCTGCGCACTTAGGAAATGGTTGAAAATCCCCCGTTCACTTCAATAGGTAAAGTTTACTTGTTTGATTTTACAAACAGCCAAAAATGCGTTCGGAGCTTTGAAACCGCGTTCTGTTGCTATGTGTCTGCGGTGGCTGATGCCTAATAGGCACGCTATAGAAATGCCTTAAAATTCCATCACGTGCTACGAATGCGAAGAACTTCACCTTCATACTTGAGCAATAAATTGGTTATTTACTTATTTGATACTTCCAACTGCCTCCTGGCAATCCTGGCAACAGTGGTCACATGAGCAAAATTAGGTAGTATGCACTGCAAATCAGAAAAAAGAAGGAAAATTGTGAGTGACAGGTAGCCATGAAAGAAGGCGCGAAAATGCATACTATTGCAACAGGAGCAAAAAAAAACATAAGCAAAATCTTCATGACGCAGACAGTGAGGTCATGAACAAAAGAAGCACACCAATGAACCGTACAAAGCAAAGAAAGGAAATAGTGACTCAAGAAATAACGAGCATTGTTTCGAAAATTTCACGCCGGATTCAAACGATTCGAGAGAAGACATATTCGAGATTTCTTGTGGTAGGGCATTCCACTCTAGTGTGGTTCTTTGGAAGAACGTGAAGCGATAAGTGTTGGTACTAATCTGTGGCATAAGAATTTTTCTGCTACACTTACCTCATGCATTCGTTGATTTATTGAATTCAAGTATGTGTCGAATGTCGCTTTTGTTTGATTGTTGACGATATGGTACAAAATTGGATTACGGTGGTCAAATCTGACCGACGCTGTTCCCACTTGCACTTAATGATCAATTCGCTCTCGCCCTATCATAAGCTTGCCACCCGGTTAGCGCCGTTCGTAGTGCGACTGCTCTGGGGCCTGCACCTGGACGAATTGTTCTTCAACTGGCAAGTTTCTGTGGAAGCTGTATACCTTTCCTTTTTAGACGTATGGCTGCGCTTTGGTGGATTCCAGTGAGTAATTACTTAATGGCACACGTTGTTGGGCTTGTAGAGTGATTAGTCCCTTATTACATTTGTAGGCGATGTAACTTACGCCGAAATTCTAGAGTTGGGAGGCGAGATCGTGCTCTGAGGTCAGTGACAGCAGCTCGTCTACTGTTCACATTGTAAATAAATCTAAGTGCTGTATTTTGTACGCTTTCGTTGAAATTAGGGTGGTCTCTGTACGGGAATCCCAGACAACATCAGCATATTCCAGCAATGGTCTAACAAGCGTGGTGTAGGCAGCAAGTTTAGTTGTACAAGCGCAATGCTTGAGAAGGTGATTAAGTAAGCACAGCCTTCACAGCGACGCGAACAAGCGATAAGTCTGTCGAAGCACATCATATGTAGCGCCATTAATACTGTGGCCGTCTAGCCAGTGAGATTCTGCCTAAGGTGTTCAACGATACGTAGAATGCCTCTCAGAAAACTTGGTTTCGTTTCATTTAAGGTGGTTTAAAGTCCGAAAGCAACTCAGGCTATGAAGGACGCCGTAGCGAAGGGCTCTGGAAATTTCGACCACCTGGCGTTCTTTAACGTGCACTGAGATCGCACAGTGCACGGGCCTCTAGAATTTCGCCTCCCATCGAAATTCGGCCGCCGCGGCCGGGATCGAACCCGCGTCTTTCGGGTCAGAAGCCGAGCGCTGTAACCACTGAGCCACAGCGGCGGCTTAGAAAACTTATTTTGATCGTTACGGTAATTGCCGAGCGGGCTCGAATCTTACTTTGGGTGCTTTTAACTTTTAAACCACTGCCTTTGAAACGAAGACTAACTTTGAATTCGCCATCAGTTTCAGCCTGATTTCGGCAAAACTGCCCGCGGAAACGGATATACAAGCGTTTCGTGATTAAACGTGGCTGTGGACAAGGTGCTCACGGCCAACCGGCAGCGCTGTGCAGAGCAGCGGTCGAGAATGTGCTCGCAAGCAGGACACGTTCGATACGATCGATGCGGGGGCCCCGAAATAGCAGAAGGGGCTACAAGGTGGTCGCTTTGGAGGTCGCGGCCGCCGCCCCAGATTCTCGGGTAGTGTTTATTCACTGAGGCGTGCGCTGTGTCCACGAAAGGGGTCTTGATAAGCCTGAAGCGAAATATTAGGGGTGCACTTATGTAGTCTCGTCTCCTGTACGATGATTCATGACACTGTTGAGAACTGGACAAAAATAACATTTTCCCAATGCTCTTGCTCGTAGAACATTATTGGGATACATGTCTCTTAGCTAGAGGCGAATTCAGCGAAGGATAATGCCGTACGGGTGTAAAATTCCTGTTCAGGTTACACTCCGCACGGCGGCACCCAGCGCAGAAAAGTCGCGTCCACGCAGCAGCGATTGGGGTCTCTGTGCAGTTCGTTAGAAACATCTTTTGTGATCGTCTAGAAAATGTTTTGAATTTGCTCATTTCATGAAAGTATTGGTTTTTGATATGTCCAGAATATGCGGAAATAGGGGGCCAGTCTTCCGTTCCGCACACCCATTCCGCGGATGCAGCTTCCTCGCTAGCTAACCGCTGAGGTGTCCGTGCTCGAGGTAACGGAGGGAGGAACGACAAAGTGCGTTCACTAATATGCTATTTAATACACTCGAAATAATGGACAGGGCGGGCCAGCCAGCTACAAAACATCAACGAAACAAGCAGAAGGCTAGGTAAGATCGCCTTCTACTTATCATAAGAGAACTTCTTGTTGGGCTAGATGGTAATTGATCATTGTACTTTTAAGGCGCCAAAATCACACACACACACACACATACACGCACACACACACACACACACACACCACACGCACACACACACACACACACACACACACACACACACACACACACACACACACACACACACACACACACACACACACACACACACACACACACACACACACACACACGCACAGAGAGAGAGAGAGAGAGAGAGAGAAGCGTAATGGAGGCGCTCTGTCCCGTTCTCTTCCCACGTATGTGTGTGTGTGTGTGTGTGGTTTTGGCGCCTTAAAAGTACAATGATCAATTATTACCAACTAGCCCAACACGGAGTTCTCTTAAGCAATATTTCTAATACAGTGGGCCCTTCTGTTTGTGTGTCGTCTCCGACTTACCAGCAGGGCCGCGACTTCGGAGGTATCGGCGGCGAACGTTTGTAAGCGCCGACAATGGCGGCCGGGTATTCCCGTGCGCGCCGCATTCGTGGGGCAAAGTCGTCCGCGGGCATTCGCGGAGGGAGTCAAAGAGAGCGCGGGTTTGTGGGGCTCGCTTCGCTGCCCTGAACCAGTAGTCTTGTGGCGAGGCGCCGCGGACATTCCGTCCCCCTGTCGTGTCAGGAGAGAATGCAACGAGAGCGTGCGGGCACAACCACTCGTTACGCTGGGCGGAACCCGAAGACACTCTCCCAGGCTCTGAGAAATTTTGCCTGGCCTTCGAAGTGGCGCCTACGTCGCTGTTTCCACTTTCCCTACGAGGTAGATTACCCCTCGAACGCTGGCTCAGTCCCGACGCCTGATGATTATAGTCCTCTGTGTCAGGAAAAGAAGGAAAACAGATTTTAAAAAAATTTAATGCGAGACCATTACGGAGCTTGAGACGCGAAAAAGCGGGCGTCGTCCTCTTCGTCGCCGTTGCGGCTTCATCGCGTCGTTCCTGAGAGAAAAATTGCTGATGGCCTAGCTCTGTTAGGCCAGGATATACGTAGCGAAAGCGCTGTAACTTCTGGATCGGAAGAGTTCATATATGAAACCCGTGCATTCACTAGATGCGCCTTTATTCATGCTTAAAACTTGAGCCGTCGTGGCGGAGTGGTAGCCTCTTCGCCTCAAACGTCAAAGACCCTGGTTCGATTCCAAGCCTCGACACAGGTTTTTTCGTTATTCAGTGAGTTGTGCGGGGGTTTCAGTGGCTTCTATAGATGCCGCCACCTAATACGTTGGTTATCCGTTAAGCTCGTAAGGGAGGGTAAAGCCTGTTTCACATGCAAGCGAACCGCTCGCGAATCCGCCTTTTTCATTTTCCTGTGCTGCCACCTCGCGTAGAAAGCTGAAAGCTCATTGGTAGGGTACTGCGCGCCCATCCCTGCCGGACTGAGTGCCGCTCTGGAGCACGTTTTGTTTGAATCAGTCGATGATGGCGTGTCCTGGGCAGCACCTGGTACCTGGAGGATTTCTAGGGTTGACTGATGGCTGGGTGCGAAGTCCGAGGCAGGCTGCTGTGCCCACTGAAGAGCAAATTCTTCAGTATCTCCAATCATCCGGCATGCGATGCGATCGCCAGCTGAGCAAGGGCCGCCGCTTCAGAGATGAAGGCTACATTCGGAACATAATGTTCAATGAAATATCCCCGGTCAGTGAGGTTGGCGTTTTTCGCTGTATATGCCTGCCATCCATGAAAGGTGGATACTACATCGTGCACGCCGTAGCAGAGAAAACGACTGGGGACATCACCGAGGCTCACTGCCATTGTCCGGCCGGGTAAGTGAATTTTCCTGGTATCGTATGGTCATTGCCGACTAGGAATTTGCTTCTGCTTAATTTGCAATCTACATTATTTGCATCATTTCGCATTTGTTGGCGGTAGTGCTGTTTAGCTTTATCAAATCGTGCCGAGCCTAGTTGCATGGAGGCCGATCTGCATACAGTCGTCGCGATACTGAATGTGCAGCCCCGTATGTGCTTGCTGCTGTGCGATTCCAGTTTGCAGTGTTTTAAAATAGGAACTGATGAAATGACCACATTTTTCCCTCGAGTGTCCGCTATTTTTCTTCCTTTCAACAGTCCGCCCGTCCGTACGGATGTGCGCGCTGCAAAACTTTTGGAGATAACTTAAATATGCCCGATTCATGCAGTTTTTGCCCTACTGGGATACAGACCTAAACCCATTTTTGGTAACGAAATGGAAGCGTGAGGCGCAGTATACAGCTCGGCTACCGCCGCAGTGCACCTTTGCTTATTTCTGCAAAAACAGTTGCCTGCGATGAGCGCACGCCACGATATTGATACGTGGACTTAAACGTCTGACACAAGGGCTGTGCGGGACGCTGCAGTGGAGGGCTCCGTATTAATATATGCGAGCTGGAATTACTTCACGTGCACTGACATACACAGCACACGAGTGCTTTTGTATTTCGCCTCCACTGAAATGCGGCTGTCGTGGTCTGCATCGAAACCGCGATCTTGAGATCAGCGACCGGACGCCAAAGCCACCACGGCGAGTGAGCGTAGGTAAGCGATGTCTTCACAGCAGGAAAGCATTGCGCACAAACAAAGAACAGAATGACACACCGATAGGCACGATGGATGATGCATGAACCACGAAAAAACTTTTTTTTTGCCACATCGCTGAAAGAGGAACCAGAAGGGGCGAGAGTAAACTATGAAAAAAAAAAGTCTTCTTCATTGATGACAGAGGGAGAACTAAAACGAAAGGAAAGAGGGTGATAGCAGTTAATGCGGAAAATTGGGTCATCAGCTCAAATATCAAAGGTTTCAAGTTCATGTCAGTGTTCAGTACACCGGAGCTGTACTGTTCACCACGTGCTCATCATTTTCAAGAGCTTTGACCTCGATGCCAACCAAACGCTGTGGTTACTACAAGGGTTCATAAGTGAACTTCCCGACATT
>JARKHS020032483.1:0-85733 GCA_030143305.2 Amblyomma americanum
ACTGATAAACCAGGTGTATCCTTGGTGACCTATATCGCATGCTGGTTAGCTATATTGTTCGGGAGAAAAGGAAAGGATAGTGTGTGCTTCCCGTTGGGATGGACTTCAGGACCGCCAAGACAATACGGGATTTTTTTTTATCTGGTTCACAACATACCGCCGGTGAGTGGTTAGAATCGGTTTGGTTTATGGGGATTTAACGTCCCAAAGCGACTCAGGCTATGAGGGACGCCGTAGTGAAGAGCTCCGGAAATTTCGACCACCTGGGGTTCTTTTGCGTGCACTGACATCGCACAGCACACGGGCCTCTAGAATTTCGCCTTCATCGAAATTCGACCACCGCTGCCGGAATCGAACCCGCGTCTTTCGGGTCAGCAGCCGAGCGCCATAACCACTCAGCCACCGCGGCGGCTCCGGTTAGAATCGAGTTTAGTTGAGCCTCTATGAGGATCCGTGTGCGTTGCGAGGTGACTGTGGTGTGTCGGTGTGGCAGCATCTGAGGGTGCTGAATGCGCTGTAGGTTTTCCTTCATAAGCGTCCTGCCTGTCCATGCAACCAGTGGGGCCTAGCGAAATGCTCAGCGGGCAACATCAGCTTAAAATCCGCAGCACACATACGCAGACCCCATGACATCACTGAAAAATTTTGACAACTTGTGCCAGACGCGTAACGTCAGACCCATACACCTCAACTGGAGCCCACATCACGTGTAAGCCACTGGAACTGAACAAAAGAGAAGCGGCGGCCCAAAGTGTTGACACGGAAATGGTGGCGATTTTTCTCAGTAAATGCGGTTTTGTCGCAACCGTGCCTGGGAAACAAAGGACTGTTACTGGCAAGGACTATACGGCTACAAGAATTTTCCGGGAACCTACAAGATCAGCGCAACAAAAGCTGTTCTTGTCGGAAAGAACAGTTCCAATAAAGCAAGGACGGAACAGCAAGGCAGCGCAGCAACCCGAAGCCGAAACAAACAAATAAACAAACAAAAAACTTATGGACCGGCACCGTACCGCAAACCCGGAGCTGTTTATTCTTTTTCACTGTCTTGCGCTCTTTCGCTGCTTTTTTTTTATTACACATGGGCTATGAAGCACGCCGTATGACGGGGGGCTATATACGCGTCAGTTTCGGCCACCATGGGTTCTCTAACGTACACCCGAAATCTCAGTACCGGGGTACCTTCGCACTGCGCCTCCATCAAAATGCGGCCGGCACTTGAGACCGCCATCTCCGGGCCGTATACGTAGCAGCGAAGCACCGTTCATCTGCTAAGCACGAGTTACCGCGGAGGAGAGCTCATACGTGGTCGAACGGCGGAAAGCTTCGCGGCGTGTAATTCGCGCACCACGGATGCAAAGCAGTATACATAAGCGACAAGCGTTACTCCGGCCGACAACGTTGCGCTCGGGTTCGTGGCGTCGTCGTTGAACGCACGCAGCGTCGGGAAGCCCCTCCCTGCAAACAGAGACACACCTTCTGGAAACCGCCACCTGAGGGAAGAGACAAAGCGGGCGAAAAAAAAAATCGTTAGAGCGCGGTGAACGTCGCACACGCGGTGAATACGTGGCGCTTCGACTGCGTGCTTTCCACCCTTGCCATTGAGACGGCGCGCGCGCGGCATAATCTTCCAGGTAAACTGCGGCCGAGCTGCTCGCGAGCACACAAGGTCAGCTACCGATCTCAGCCGCCGCTCCGAGGAAGCCAGGCATGCCGCGGTACTTTACTTCCCGCCGCCTTTTGTCGGCGAACGGGCTGTTTTACGGCCGCCTTTGCCCTCGCCCTGCAGCTCGGCGCCGCTTTTTGTTAGTCAAAGGAAGCGGCGATCATAATTTTGGTCCCGGGCAGCGATCGCCGCTTAGTCGTGGCGTTTATAGCGACCGATGCCGCGAGGCCCAATTTTTCGAGTGAGACATCAAAAGTCAATGCGCTGGGCTCGCGGGTCTCGGTTCTCTCCTCGAGGCAGGTTCTCTTCTTGGCTTCCTTTATTTGCCTTAGTTTTTTTTTCCACGCCGCTTCGTTGTAGTCTCTGCAGAGCGCCGGAGGGATCGTAAGGTCTAAGGAGTGGCCGTATAAAATTTGCACCCCACGCAAGCGAAGCGGGAAATATATGGGTGAATATATTGATTGCGCCGAAACGCCAGAGTGTGCCGAATCTGTGTGCGCGACAAAAATGAAACTTGGAAAGATCGTTCCAGGGCGCGAAGGTTACAAGGTGTGGGACGGCGGGGGACCGTCGCGCACTGCGCGCGGGTGCAAGAACGATGATGTTTGAAGAATATCGATGGCACATCTGCTCCGTGTGCCTAGCCCAGCGACCCAGTTGCCCAAGCGAGCCCTCCTTTGAGAACATTGTCCCGGGGCCGCCTTTTGATTTGAACTTGACTGCCAAAGGCTTCGTATACGCGATCTGGGCTTGCAGGTGAGGCATTGGGAAAAGGCCGAGTCGCGAGCGCACAGATAAAAATCAAGTGTTACAGCGCAAGAACAAGGTAAGTGGACTTACTTCTCCATGAGGTCCAACTTCTGGATGAATGCGCACGTCGCTGTTCATTGCTCCAGGTGTCGATGCTTCCGCTATCTTCACAGTAAACATCATCAGGTTTGTTTCACTCTTTCTATTGCCAACCATTGTTTGAACCGTTGTGCCAGCGTTTACTCCAGGCTTGCATAGGCGACACTCTAGAAGCACGCTTGAACGCTGACGGTTTGCATTCCTCCCCATATTTGCTGTGATAAGATACGCAAACGACATAGAAGTGCACTAAGCTGCGGCCGCGATAGCCGCCCGTCCAAAGTGGCCACGGTGATGATTCTATCAGGACCTGGGTTAGCGCACCGCCATCGTGAACGCTTGGCTATTTATCCTGCAGTTGCCTCGTTCCCTCTGCCAACGTGTACTTTTTGTGACCAACTTTCGCAAAGTAGGCGTTTGGACCTCCTCGGCTCAGTTCGAGCGTTTCAGTTCGCTACCCAGGCGAAGCAGCGCACCAGAACAACGACGAGAGAAGAACATACCAAACACAGCGCTCCTCCTTGCGCTGGCGCGCTATTTCGCCTAGATATGTCAGACCAGCATGCCCATCAGTTTGTGTTGTTTCATTTATTTAGCGTCGCCGATCGCACAAACGGAACAATTTTCGCATTATCAACATTGTACGATACATCCCGCCTTTTATTCTCGCTGAACGCTCGGAGCAGCGAGCCCACTGCATACCTGGCGCCAACTGGGGCCAGGTGCAGGCGGGAGGGCGCGTGCCTTGGACGCCTGCTCATCGGAGAGCGCCTGATGAATGGCGCGAGAGCGCCGCCGCTTGGGCTGCAGGCCCGCACCTTTTGTGTGCTCTTGGTCACCAATCGCGGGCGATGAAATAATGCCGCGCCGCCGCTGTCTGTCCACACTGGTGGCCTGGCTGCGTCTGGGCGAAAGGCTCGCTCTTGGAGCAGAAGGGGCTGCCCCGCGCGCGCAATGTGCGGGGCCCGCAGTGCGCGATTCGCACCTGTCCTTTCTCTCTCTCCTTCCTCGTCTTCCTCCTCCTTTGCTGCTTTCCTCAGCAGCGCCGCCGCCAGTCCCCCCCCCCCCCCCCCCCCCCTTTTGTGCGCTGCTGCCCCTCGGCGAACGCAGGCAGATCTGACGGGGCCCTTTGTTGCGGGGCGAGTTCGTCAAGTAGCCGCTCGCGCAGATCGCAGATGTCTTCCTTTGTGCTCCGCACCCGCTGGTTGTTTTACTCGGCTAGGGGTGCATTTCACTCCCTCTGCCCAGCGCCCGACACTTGATAAAGGGAAAAATCGCCATTTAGGACCTTCCCTTGGGGATGTGCGGGCACAAAGAAAAGGGGGAGGTGGCTTCGTAGGTGTTGCCTCCCGATAATAGTGGTTCCGGAACCGGTTAGGCATGCCAGGTTCTTTTTTCCGCCAAGAAAAACCCGAATTGTGCGAGTCCCTTTGGCGCGCGCTTCGTGTACACCTGCGCCCACTCACGTCATTATGCTTTGTATTTATGCACATTCTTTCTTTGCGCGTGTTCTTGCACAAAGGGGAGGCTGCAGATCTTAGGGACCGTCCATGCAAGAGCGTGCATTCAGAGATGAATTACTTTTGGGGCGAGGTTGTAGAACTGCAACTTCTGTCCGGCTTTGCTGACGAGCATGCATGAGCGCCACTTTTCTGACCCGGTGAACGCTTTCATCGCGTGCTCAAAATAAAGGGAGAGAAGTGATAAGAGGCTTCTTTCGAGGGACAGTGAAGCTTCGTTTCTGCAACTACTTCACTGTAAGCTAGGGGCACGAATATTCTGGCTCATTCCGTACCCATTGCGCATAGGCAATGGCATGTGGGCGATTTTATTTAGTTTTGTTGTTGTTGGGAAGAGGGAGATAAGAAAACATTAATTCTCACGTACCCAGCAATTTGGACATCTGTCCATCACCAAAGTCCGGAGCCGCATAGCGGAGGTCCCTGCGTAACTCAAGCTGTGGGAGCTTGTCTTTGATGAGGGATTACACGAAAGCGCAATTGGGCGTATTTTTGTTTATTTCTGGTCAATTGGGATTAATCGCTGCCGTCCATGATCGTTCGGTGCAACATAAAAAAGGTATTGGTGCGCATAGTTCCGAGAAGGATTTTCGCAGCGATATATGCCCTGTGATGGCGTACACAGCGATTCCTAGTTTCACGTCCTTTCGTGTCGACTGGAAACGGCGCAGCACACAGTAACGAAGACGAGACATACACAAGGAATGTTTGCGAAATGTACAGAACACAAATTGATTCAATAAAACGAAAGCCGGTAACTACGAACAACAGCAGCGCCGACACACCTCATCTACTTGAGCACATTCTAGAGAATCGCCTATTATTCTGGTAGTGTCGCTGACGGGCTGCTCACGCAGTTTCGTGATTCCGCGTGCCTCAGCAATCCCTATTGGTAAATTGTCTTTCTGTTTATGCAGCACGATTATTTCTGTAAATATGGGTTGACAGACCCCGCCGCACGGCGGATCGGGGCGGCCATGCTGCGCCTTTCACTTGGCACTTCCTCGAGCGCCGCACCACGCTGAATAAAGCGTGTCGAAGGCGCGCTGTCTAACGACCACGCGCGTTCCACCCGATGACTATAAATCCTACACGGATGTGCCCAGAGCGCCCGTAACGTTTGACTGCATCGACCACACTTCTTACCCGATGATAACGAAAGGGGCACATTGCGCGAGGCACGCCCTGCGTGCAGGGATCGCGCCCGCGGCTTAATTTTAGCGGACGACGCAGATGCGGCTCTCGCTGTGAAGAAGCTGAAGCGTTTACAATAGGTCCCTGTTTGGTTATCTCGTGGAAGTATTGTGCATTCATAAGCGAAATTTATCTCTCATGCGGTGCATTTTGAGCTTTCGACCTTGTGCTTCGCCGCGTACGAAAATAGCGTCTGCTTTTAGCGGCACTGTTTTTGTTCATATCGCACTATTTGCAAGATAACTATGAATCAAGTGCCCTTTGCATAGGCTTCTACAACCTGCATGCGAGGTGAAAGGGTAATAACGCTGTCTGGTCGCACCGGAGCAAACAGCCTCAGCGCGCCGCGTTGCCATTATTATACCAAGAGTGGCACCTGAAAGCATGGATTCGAATCCCATTTATGCGCACCTTTCTACGAGGTGTGGACTCGCTAAACTCTTGGGACTAAGAGAAGTGAAAATGTAGCTGTTAAATGCATTCCTGCGTCAAGAAGCGAAATCCACGATGTAGATAATGTTGGGCATCCCTCGCAACTGGCGAAACAATATTACACAATGTATGCAAAGGTATATGTATACAATGCCGACAAGCCATCAGAAGTGGCGAAACAATACTGACTAACGTGTGCAACGCTGAGAGGCCACCAAAACCGGCCAGACAGCATTGTCCAAAGTATAATATGTATGCAACGTTGGCTACCCATAGCGCCCTGCGGGGCAATACCATCAAGTGACGGCCACGATGTGCACAATGTCGAGAAACCATAGCAGCTAGCAGGACAACATTGATGAATGTATGCAAAGATGCTCACAAGTGATCAAAACTGATCAATATTGACCAACATATTCCAGGCTATAGGCAATGTTGACTACCCATCGTGGCCGGTCGGACAATATCGACCAGCATAGCCCACGATGATTACAGTGTGAAGCCATACTACAACGACTGCCAGGATATATACATTTTTGACAAGCCATCAAAACTGGCGAGACAATATTGACCACCGTATATCAGGATATATATATTTTTTCACTAAACCATGGAAGGCAAAATAGTTCTGTTTTTTGATTACGCACAGGGTGATTCGGTTTACGACAACGACGCAATCTCCTCATATTTCACTTAGATGGCAATTCATTTCGTCGTCTTGGAACGGTGCATTTTTTTTCTGTCCGTTTGGCTCGAACATAGCGCGGGGCTACCGATTCGGCCACTGAGCAGCTGTATACGACCACGCGCGTTCCACCCGATGACTATAAATCCTACACGGATGTGCCCAGAGCGCCCGTAACGTTT
Source organism: Amblyomma americanum (assembly GCA_030143305.2). Taxonomy (NCBI): domain Eukaryota; kingdom Metazoa; phylum Arthropoda; class Arachnida; order Ixodida; family Ixodidae; genus Amblyomma; species Amblyomma americanum. The sequence goes on from JARKHS020032483.1 coordinate 6,529, forward strand.
GACTGCATCGACCACACTTCTTACCCGATGATAACGAAAGGGGGTTTGACGCGTTATCAAACCCCGGCCGCGGCAGCCGCGTTTCGATGGAGGCGAAATACAAAAGCCGCTCGTATGCTATGCGATATCGGTGCTTATTTCAAAGAACCCCAGGTGGTTAAGTTAATCCGAAGCCCTTAACTACGGCGCCTCTTTCACTGTTTGGGACCACTCTTTTATCAAGACTTCAATAAAGGCGCGGCTGCGGCTGAGAGAAGTGAGACAGTTGCTGCACCTTTGATTTATCGGATAACGAATTTATTTCCGCATATTTTCTTTTTTTCTGAGCTTCTTGCAGTTTCTTTCTCCTGCTAAATGCACTCGTCTCAGTTGACGCGAGGGGCAGCCGCAACGAAGGTGAAACATGAACAGGGCGGCGTCAGGGAAGCGTCTCTACTCCAGCCCAAAGTCCGCGGGCGACGCTACTGTCCACAGCCGTATACAGGAACCCCGATGCCTGCTCGCAAGCGTCTTCCGTCGTCCCTGAGGAAGGATTAATTTGAAGTCCACCGCATCGTGGTGTCCTGGACGAGCGAGCAGTTGAGCCAGGTGCAGCCGTCGAAGCAACTCCTGTACAGACGCCAAAATTTCCCTTTCGACGTCCGCCGCATCGTGCTCTTCAGGACGAGCGAGCAGTTGAGCCAGGTGCAGACGTCGAAGTAACTCCTGGACAACGCCAAAATTTCCCTTTCGACGTCTACCGCATCGTCCTCTCCTGGACGAGCGAGCAGTTGAGCCAGGTGCAGCCGTCGAAGCAACTCCTGGACAACGCCAAAATTTCGCTTTCTAGCCGCCACCGCAGAAAAGGAGGCGGGAGTGAAGGCGCGAGGAAGCATCGGTGTTTTGGATGTGGCGCCGCGACGATGGAGAAGCATTGCTCACCCGCTGCGGCTGGCAAAGGACTGCGTCGCTCCTAGTGGCGGTGGTGACGGCGGAGTTGAGGGTCAAGCGGAAGGCATCTCCTCGTCGACCGTCGGCGTCGCCGTCCGCATGTGGCGTCTGGGGTCGAATTCGCATCTTCCGCAGATGTGACACCAACGCGGACCAAGCACGCTCACCGAACCTGCCCCGATCATCTGCAAGAACGTTCTTTTCTCGTGTTCTCCCTGCTCGCGCACTCCCACTGCACGTCGTCGTCTTGTACGGCCTGCAGCAGTAATTTGTTCACTGTAGTTTTGAACGAAGGTTCACTGCGATGTATCTAACAATAGTTGCTCATTAAATACCGCAATAGGCTACCTTTCAAAGTTAAGCAAATTACGCACACTTCACCTTTTCGTCTTTCTCTTCGACACCGGGAAACGCATCGATCGCTGTGGTGACGTTACCGCAGAGAGGAGGAGGAATGCGCGATGGAGGGTGAGGGGGGAGGCGAGGGGATGAAGGGCGACGTGAGGACCACTAGAGTGACTGCTTGTGTCCATGGTAGCTTGAGAGGCTTAATGCAGCCATGGCCGGAAAGAAGAGAGGGCGAATGTCAGCGCCGAGTTACGAAGGACGCAGCCGGGAGTGAGCGTCGTGCACGGCACTCTGCACGTCAGCGGGAAATCACCAAATGCCATGTAGTCTTGAGGCTGCAGTAAACGAATCAGGACGTACTTGACCAGTTCCAGGATGTTTTCCTGAGAGGCGTTTGGAGCCGTCTTTTTCGAAATGTCTCCCGGTCCCCTTCTTGCTGAGTATGAACGCACCACAAGGAGTGGCGCACGGACTGCGAGCACGAGACAGTCACGTGAACGTGAACTATAGTCTCCACTGGCTGCGACGACGAATGTAGCGCGAGGCACGATACGCGAGACGGACGGCGCCACATCGAGACCGGCGACGACTTGGCGAAACCGGGGGAGGAAACTAATACACCTATCGATGTAACGCATGAAGGACAATATTGACCAGCGTGGATCATGTTGAATACAATGTTGGGGAGCCATGGCTACTGGTGGAACATAACCAATGCGTGCCATCATACAATCAATATTGACAAATCTTAATAACTGACGGGAAAATATTGACCATCGTATGCCATGATGTATGCAATGTTGGCTATTCATCGCAACCGCCGCGACAATATCGACCACCGTAGATCACGATGTATACAATATTGTGGAGCCATCGCTACTGGCGGGAAAATATAGACCAGTATAGGCCAATGTATAAGGAATGATGGTAGGCCAGCGCAAGTGTCCGGACAATACTGACCTCCGGATGCCGAGATGTAAACAATATAGACGAGATAGTCTATATGACTAACCATTGTTGCCCGTTGATTGCAAGCACACTCCCAATGTTGGGGAAACAAGAGCAATGCCGTGCCATTGCTGGATGTCTTCTCGAAAGGCCCCGCCGTGTTTGGTACGTATTCCTTTACGTATTTCTTTAAGTCACCCACCACATTTTCAGCACCAGAAAACAACACAAAAAGGAACAACAGTAATGCTGCTGATAACGCTCTTGAGGAGATATTCCGGCTGAGTTGGTCCTCAGACAACAACAAGAGCACTTGTTGTCTGAAGCTCTCTTGTATGAGGACCTCTTGAAGTGCTCTTGTTGCCTGAAGACAACAACCGCGCTTTAGTGTAAGCAAAACGATAATAAAAAAGACTGAAGTGCTGGCAGTTGTCTCAGTGCGTCCAGTCGCGCAATCAGACCAACTGGTTTGAGCATCTTCCTCGCATGCGGGAGGGGCTGGTTTCGATCCCCAGTGCCTGCGGGTACCCACCGGTGATACAATGGGTATTTCCCCTGGCCTGGTGATCGGCTTATTTACAGTATAATGCTTGGAAAATGCGTGTTTGAGCCCGCCTTGTATAAAAGAAAAATACCTGGTGACATGGCGCTCTTTCGTCAACACTGCCCTTGTGCCATTAAAATGCATCAACATCATCAGAAGCTCATTTAAACTCTTGGGAGCGGCATTTTATGGCCTGCAAATTGCTTTACAACCATCCATCCCTGCCACTATGTTACCGCAGCAACCTGCAGGTCTGCATCGAGGACGGCAGCCCTAAAGAGTGGATCTTCTGACGCTCGTTTGAAATGTTCAGCAATTGTTCTTGCATGGCGAGTAATCAACGTAGCATAAACAATACTTGCAGCACAAGAAATTTTAAATTATGGGGTTTAACGTCCCGAAGCGACATGTAGGCTACGAGGGACGCCAGAGTAGGGGCCAACGGAATAATTTAGGCCGCATGAGGATGTTTAACCGGCACTGACATCTCACAGCACACGGGCGGATTTTGTATTTTGACTCCATCGAAATAAGACCGCCGCTGCCGGGTTAGAACTAGCGACCTTGGGATCAACAGCCGAACGCCAAAGACACCGAGCCACCGCGTCCGTCTGGCCTTGAATGCATGTAAGAAAGGTAAGACGACGACTGAAAATAGTGTGGAATCATTATTGCGCTCCTGCCAAAGTCGGCCACCTGCTGTGCAGCAGCTCACAACGTACTCTTAAGAACACAGTAAGCATAAACTTTTTCGCGATTTTTGTTCACGAGTAAGTGTAGCGTCACCACATGACGTGTTTTCTAATTACAACGAATAAAACCAGCATAAAATCAGCCTCTATTTTCTTATCTGTATCGCTACGCTCATTGCACTTACCTATAATAGGCGCTTGGACCTGCAAGGACGAAAACAGCAACGAAAGATGGACGTTGTGCGCTTTCCATACCCAGCCCAGCATAAATATACAAGCAAATGGGAAGAATAGACAATAGTTTCGATACAATAGGCCTTTGATAGCCTCGGCATCCAGATAGCAGTGACACAGACCTAAGATATCGAAGCCCCTGTGGGCGTCCATGTTGGTGGTCATCGCATCAATACGCTACTGCTGTGTATCAGCTTAACGGTGCAACGCTTTGTAAACCAGAGGTGTTGTCAGCTAACCAGGGACCACTTTGCAGAGCCCCTCACGTAATGATGCCTAATGTCTGGCCGGCTTCCGTACCTGCCGAGTCGCGTTAGCCAAATGCGCCCACCCGCCACGAGCTGTTTTTTTTTTGTGTGTGTGCGTGCAAAAAAAGGTTCGCGAATTCGTCCCTAAAAACCTGATGCCAGCTCTGGTTTGTCCAACGCTGCACAGCTTTTGGAGACACTAAAAGCACGGAGCCGATCGCATTGCGGAATCCCTCGATCCGAAGTATATCAGTGCCAATCTCATCAGTAAACAGCGAGTAGTAACCGGCGGCTGGGGGCTAAGTGGTGCGCAGCCGGTAGCTCACACTCAGCGCTAACATTTGTCGGGAAAACGCACTCGGGAGCAAGTGCGCTCTTGAGACTGTTATTGTGTCGCCGATAGCAGCGTCCGCAGAGTGGCCCCTGTTCGTTCGCACGCTCGCGCAGCTAGGCGGCCAGAAGGCCAGACACGCACAGTCGGCAGATGCGAGGACGGTTTCCGAGATTGCGGACTGCGCGCCAGGTTGCGGCAGTCAGGCACACTGCTACCGTGCAGCTGTATTTGAAAGGGCGCAGGCAGTCGTTGCAGCGACCACTTGCTCCACTTGAAAGTATATACAGAAACGAGTAAAGCCCGTGGTTGTTCACCTTTTCATATTAGTGCGTCTACGGAAGCAGCGGCCGCGCCGTATAAGCGTTTTTCAGTGCGCTAGCACTTATAGTGGCCATTCCCCCGCATTTAGCCGTTGTGTGTTTTTCTGTCCGTCTCAAGCAGGTTTTGTGGCAGGGTGCTCACCAGCTCACCCGGTATATATATATATATATATATATATATATATATATATATATATATATATATATATATATATATATATATATATATATATTATATATATATATATATAAATTCAATGTTGAAAACGCTTCATTTAGCCATAGATTTATTTTGATTTTGAGTCGACGTTTCGGACAGAGCCTGTCCTCAGGCTCTGTCCGAAACGTCGACTCAAAATAAATCTATGGCTAAATGAAGCGTTTTCAACTTTGAATTTTTGCCTCTAGCAGCCAAATACGTTTATCTTTCTCTCTCTCTCTCTCTCTCTTTTCATATATATATATATATATATATATATATATATATATATATATATATATATATATATATATATATATATATATATATATATATATATATATATATAATATATATATATATATAATATATATATATATATAGTGAGCGATTTGCGCGAACTTTCACCTCTTTCATCTGTATATCCCCATCATCATCATCGTCGCTTGCCTGGGCTCCGGGGAGCGCGCGCTGTGTGCCCGGCTGTTCCCGAATAAAAGACGCCTGTGCAAGCGGTGGCTCACAAGTGGCGGAGGTGCTATTCGTATCCCCTACCTCTCGCTTCGGACCCGTCTTTCGCTCTCCCTGGAGCTCCGATCAGGCCGTCTTTTGCGTCTGCAGCCCTCAGGCATGGAGGAAGGCAACGGAACGCGATCACCCCCGTCGCCTTCCCCGGCTGCTGCGGCTGCCCCAGCCTGGATCATCACCAGCCGTCAACACGACCCTCAGGTCTTCGCCGGACTTCGTGGTGACGACGTCGACGACTGGCTCGACAACTACACCAGGGTCAGTACGTTCAACCGGTGGCATGACTCCCACAAACTCCTGAATGTCGTCTTTTACTTGACTGACGTCGCAAAGACGTGGTTTCTTAATCACGAAGATGACATCGCCGACTGGCCTACATTCACACAGCAGCTGCGGCAAATTTTCGGCACGCCGACAGGCCGCTCTGAGCTAGCCAAGAAGAAGCTTGCCGCGCGGCTTCAGCAGCCTGGGGAGTCCTATACACCTCTTACATCGACGACGTTCTTGCTCTTTTCCGCCGCGTTAGTGCTGACATGCCTGAGTCGGAGCGCGTTCGCCACATTCTTAAGGGCATTGGGACCGTTGCTTTCAACGCGTTGATAGCCCAGAACCCCTCCAGCGTATCTGCCATTACCTCCACATGCCAGCGCCTGGATGAGCTGCAGTCATGCCGCCTTCAGCCAGACCCCAGTGATGGCAGCGTCCTCGTCGATGGGAACCTCCGTTCCGTCATCCGTGCCCTGATACGCGAGGAACTCTACGGGCAGCCCACCACTCTCGGCCCTCCCACCTTTAATATCCCGCCTGCTACACCTGACTTGCGGAGCGTCATCAAAGATGAGCTGGCCGCTTTCACCTGCGCCGTAGCCCCTGCCACCCCTCAGACACCTTCTCGCCCGCCCACCTATGCCGACATTGCATCGAGGCCACCCGCCCCGGTCCCTACGTCTACTCCAACGCCTGTCTGTGGTCACGTGGCTGCCGTGGCTCCGTGTCCTCCAGCAACGCCTTATGCTCCAGCCTGGAGTACTCCCCGTCCTACTTGCTATTACTGCGGGATCCGCGGTCATGTCTCACGCGCCTGTCGCCGGCGACAGCAAGACGACCAACGCGGTTATGCTGCTTTCGAACGTGCACCTGTGCGCCAGCCTGATACTTCCACCTCGCCGTTCTCCCAAATTTACCGTCGCTCCCCCTCGCTTCCAAACTCCCAGGATATCACTCGGTCCTCCCGTTCTACTCGCCGCCGCTCCCCTTCACCTTTTCGCCGCTCATCACCTCTTCGTCCCGCCTCGCAGCCCTTCGCTCCTAGCCCGGAAAACTAAACGAAGCAGTTTTTGGAGGGAAAGCTGCTTGCCGTGCGAACTCTAAAATTCCTCCTGACCGCCCGTCGAATATGTTGACAGTGTGTGTTGAAGGGGCGTGGACTCAAGCTCTCATAGACACGGGTGCCGCTTTCTCCGTCATTCACCTTGCCCTGTGTTCCCGCCTGCGCAAAGTCACAACTCCATACACCGGTTCGCCTCTCCGTGGAGCCAACGGCACGCTCATCCACCCCACTGGCCAATGCACTGTGCGTGTTTTCATCGCTAACCAGCGCTATCATATTGAATTCGTTATCCTCCCATCCTGCGTTCATCCGATAATCCTGGGGTGGGACTTTTTGTCGTCGTCTTCTGCCCTCATCTCTTGCAACGACGGCCTCATCCACATAGCAGATCCAGACTTGGCACCCTGGTCTGACTGTTCGCCACCACGTGTGGTCGCTGCTCTCGACTTCGCCCTGCCCCCTGGCCGTGAACAGCTCATCCTTGCAACTTTAGACTTCGGTTTTGACGGCGATGCCTTAGTCATGCCTTTGCCACGCTGGACCTCCCAAGGCATCGCTCTTGCCTCACATCTTTCGTCCGTGGTTGCGCGCTCATCACGGCGCTGAACACTTACCAGCCAGTCCATGTTACTACCCAAAGGCGCTACTATTGGTTTCCTGTTTGAGGGTAAACCTGTCCCTCTCGACACCGACCCGATTTCATGTGCTGTGCTACCAGCTGATACTCCCGCTCAGTGTTCTTCCTCTGCGCTAGCAGCCGCCATCAGCGCTGACCTTACGACTGAGCAGTCGACAGCCTTACTAGAATTTTTTATGACCCACCAGAACTCCTTTGATGTGTGCACGTCCGCTTTAGGCCAGACTTCTGTAACGTCCCATCGCATAGAGACGGACGGCTCAGCTATTGTACGGCGCCGTCCGTACCGCGTTTCCGCATCTGAGCGCAAGATCATTGAGCACCAGGTTGCAGACATGCTTTCGCGCCACATCATTCGACCGTCTACAAGCTCCTGGTCATCTCCTGTCGTTCTCGTCCGTAAAAAAGATGGCTCAATTCGTTTCTGCGTGGATTACCGCGCCCTTAACAAGATAACCCATAAAGATGTCTACCCGCTCCCTCGCATCGACGACGCGTTGGACTGCCTCCAAGGCGCTGAGTACTTTTCAAGCCTCGACCTCCGCTCGGGCTATTGGCAAATCCCCATGCACGAATCAGACAAGGAGAAGACCGCATTTGTTACCCCGGACGGTCTTTACGAATTCAATGTGATGCTTTTCGGACTGTGCAATGCCCCGGCCACATTTGATCGCATGATTGACACCGTGCTACGGGGCATGAAATGGAAGACCTGCCTTTGCTATCTGGACGACATTATAATCTTTTCGTCCGACTTCTCCCAGCACTTGCACCGTCTCAACGCAGTTCTCACGTGCCTTGCGAAAGTCGGTCTTCAATTAAATACCAAAAAGTGCCACTTTGCCAGCAAAAGCATCAAAGTACTCGGCCACATCGTTAGTAAGGCCGGAATCCGACCTGATCCTGAAAAAATTGCCGCTGTCCTCAGTTTTCCTCGCCCCCAGCGCCTGAAAGAACTTCGCAGCTTCCTGGGCTTAGCGTCCTACTTCCGCCGTTTCATACGTAATTTTGCATCCATAGCGTCCCCCCTCCATAAACTATTGACTTCTGAGGCGCTTTATCTGTGGTCCACTGAATGCGAAGAGGCCTTCCAAGCCCTCAAGCAGGCGCTCACTTCAACGCCTGTGCTTCGCCATTTTGATGAGGCAGCCCCCACCATTCTCCATACCGACGCCAGTGGACAAGGCCTTGGCGCTGTTCTCTTACAACGCAACGATGCCAACCAAGAGCAGGTTGTAGCGTACGCCAGCCGTTCTCTTACTGAGCGTAACTACACCATAACAGAGCAAGAGTGTCTCGCCGTTGTTTGGGCAATCCAGAAATTTCGCCCCTACTTGTACGGCCGTCACTTCCCCATTGTCACCGATCATCGCGCGCTCTGTTGGCTGTCGACACTGAAGAACTTGTCCGGCCGTTTGGGTCGCTGGGTGCTACGTCTTCAGGAGTACACCTTCACTATCACCTACAAATCCGGGAGAAAACACCTCGACGCTGACGCCCTGTCTCGATGCCCGTTGCCTGACTCCCGGACTCATGCTGCGGCCCCCTCAACAACGTGCCCTTCACCTCAGGCGTCCGACCTCCCTCTGGATTGTGTACCCATTGTTGTTGCACCAGTCGACGTCCACGCCGATTTGCCCTCCCATCAGCTGGCTGATCCATACTGCCGCACTATCATCGATCGTCTCCGAGGCCAATCAGCGGCACCCAACAGTCGCTCGCGCCGCCAGCTTCGCCAGTTCAGATTTCAGCACGGCACACTCTACCGCTACACCTACCACCCTACGGGTCACCGGTGGGTTCCCGTTGTGCCTCGCTCCCTTCGTCTTCAAGTTTTGCAGGCTTACCACGACGACGCCTCTGCCGGTCATTTGGGTCACCTGAATACGTATGACCGTATCAAGAGCCGATACTTCTGGCCTGGGCTCTCTACTAGCGTCGCCAAATACATATCCTCCTGTGTGTCTTGCCAGCGTCGCAAGCGGTCAAGATCCGTTCCTGCCGGCCTCCTACAGCCTCTTCCTTGCCCATCCGTGCCTTTCGACACCGTCTCCATCGACTTGTTTGGTCCCTTTCCCCTTACGCCAGCTGGCCACCGTTGGGTTGTCACCGCCATTGACCACCTGACGTGGTATGCTGAAACAGCCCCGCTTCACTCCGGTGCCGCTTCTGAAGTCGCCGACTTTTTCTTGCATGCGATAGTGTTGCGCCATGGTGCTCCTCGTGTCCTGATCAGCGACCGTGGGAAGTCATTTTTGACCCATGTGCTTGAAGAGGTCCTCCGCGCCACCAACACTGTCCAGAAGACATGTTCTAGCTACCATCCTCAAACCAACGGTCTCATCGAGCGCTTTCACCGTACCCTGTCTGATATGATATCTATGTACATTCGGCCTGACCATAAGAACTGGGACAACATTTTGCCCTTTGTCACCTTTGCCTACAATTCCGCAATTCAACGCACCACTGGCTACAGCCCTTTCTTCTTGGTTTATGGCCGTGTTCCATCCTCATTGTTCGATACCGCCTTCTTTTCTGCTCCCGCATCTCCGCCTGCGTCTCTGGGCGAAGAGTTCGCTTCTCGGATGGCATATTGTCCCCACCTTGCCCGCGTCAACACCGAAGCCACTCAGCAAGACCGCAAACACCGCTATGACCTGCACCACCGTACGGTCTCCTTCCGACCTGGAGATGAGGTCCTCCTCTGGACACCCGTCCGCACGCCTGGACTGTGCGCGAAGTTTCTCCAGCGCTTTATCGGACCTTATCTTGTCGCCCAGCAAACATCTCCGGTCAACTACGCCGTTGTTCCCTCGCACCCCGTCATCGACCACCGTCGCCGCTCTCAAGAAGTGGTTCATGTATCGCGGATGAAACTCTACACCCGTCGCCCCTCTTCTATTTAATCCGCGGCCAGGATGGCCGCTTTCCTGCCGGGGAACTATTCGGAAGGAAGGAAGGAAGGAAGGCATCAGACGTTGCTGGCACATACCCACTACGGGGGAGTGGCCAAGACACAGGCGGTTAATTACTGGATACAGGAAATTTTTGACAGGAAAAGCAGTGGAAATAGTATGTAGTCTGATAGATTGGAAGAGGGAAGGAAAGGGGTCCAGTTAACTTGGAGATCGAAGACGGGACAATTGCTTAATGTGCATAATAGTACACAATGCCTGTAATGTTGCAATGTCTTACTGACAGAGATCAGGAAAAAGAAATTAGAATGGGAGTCGCTGCGTTTCTTGAAGAAAATTTTGCACAGCAGAGCGCACACTCCTGTCGCTTCGTCCAAGCAAAGAAGCGCCAATGGAAAGAACAACCGCGGAAGACACAGGCAAGCCCAGTTGATGAAATGGAATTTGCAAAAGACGCTTCCTCAAATGAGAAAAGCGGCGGCAGAACAGCAGGAAGTGATCTATTGTCTCAGGTTCGGCACAAAAAGGGCACAGTGGGGAAGCTGCCAGGCCAGATCTGTGAAGGCAGAAATTTAGAAGGGGAACCCGGCAACGCAAGCGCGTGAAAGAGACCTCTAGTCTGCGTGAGCGCCAGTCTTTGCTACTCCAAGGATGCAGAAGATGCTGATATTCGGGAGACGATGTAAGAGCCGAGGCAGCAAATTCCTGAAATATTGTGTAGCTGCGAAACCTCACCGCAGCTGTATATGCACACGATGGTAGGACAGCAACAATTGGGCCGCTGAGAGAGGCTCTTGCTAAGGAATCTGCAACCTCATTTAAGTGAAAGCCCATGTGACCTGGTACCCAAAGCAACCTTACCGAATTTAGATGCAGCGGAATCAGGAACTTAAAGAGGCGTAATGGCCGAGAGTCAGTGGGCGAGGATAAGGAAGAGCAAATGGACAGAGAGTCTGTCATAACCACGACCTGGGAAACGGTAGATTCTAATTTTCGTAAGGCTAAGATTACTGCTAATAATTCAGCCAGACAAATTGGAGTGAAGTCAGGAAGACGGAGAGAAAAAGACCAATCCAGTGAAGGTGAAAAAATTCCCACACCTGCCTTTTCGCGATCCTGCGAGGCATCGGTAGCAATAAGAACATGAGAGGGAAAGGACCTTAGGTGGTCCTGCAATAGACCCTGAAGAAGCGGGAAGGGCTGCAGCTTTGCATTCGATGGGAAAATGTCATCGAATTCAATCTGGACAGATGAGGAGTTGTTATATATTTGGCGGACATCTGTGAAATGAATATTTATGCGATCAAGGAGGGACTGCACGTAACATATCTGCGGGGTATGAAATCGAGACCAGGCAGCACTAAAAAAGGCGGAAGGTTGACTAAGAAATATTATACTGGAAGCGTGAAGAGGGGAGTCGCACAATTTTAAAAATGTTTGAACTGTTAAAAGGCGAAGTGTGAGCGCTTCGCGCGAACTTTCACCTCTTTCATCTGTATATCCCCATCATCATCATCGTCGCTTGCCTGGGCTCCGGGGAGCGCGCGCTGTGTGCCCGGCTGTTCCCGAATAAAAGACGCCTGTGCAAGCGGTGGCTCACAATATATATATATATATATATATATATATATATATATATATATATATATATATATATATATATATATATATATATATATATATATATATATATATATATATATATATATATATATATATATATATATAACCATAGCAGTAAAGTTCATTTCACTATAATTCATTTCACAGGCTGCACGTAATCGCTGGGGTCGATCGTTTGAGTCCAAAGTTTCCTTTTGGGGGTTTTTATGATCCGTGCCTGTTTTTATTGCTGCCTTGCTGTGGCTCTATACACTGTTCCTCCTTGGTGAGGCTGACCAGTCAGCACCGACCGCAGTGGTGCTCCATAGGTTTTTTTTCTTCTTCGAGGTAGTAGTAAAGCTGTTCCAGATGGTTAATATACTTCACCGCAGTGCTTGACCACCTAGTGGCAGAACAGTTTTTAAAAAAGAAATTAAACGCGCAGTTCACAGTTATTGTTTTGGTCGTAGACATAATACGAGCAGTGGAAGACAGCGCTCACCAGCAAAGGTCTGGAGAACCAACGTTAGAATCCCTGACGGGTCCAGAAACTTAAAGTTTCATCTCTGTCTCTTGTTTTGATACAGTATATATCGATGTGTCGTGCACCTACCAAGCGCTAGGACGCGTTAACAGCATTTCGTGGTCGGCGACACTATTAGTTAGGTAAAATGCATCGTAGGGAAGCCGATTTTGCAATCCGAAATCGAATTTTGAATTCCACATATTTGCGCGCGTGCGCACGCAGACCTCTGTGTGCGTGCGTGCGTGCGTGTGCGTGTGTGTGTGTGTGTGTGTGTGTGTGTGTGTGTGTGTGTGTGTGTGTGTGTGTGTGTGTGTGTGTGTGTGTGTGTGTGTGTGTGTGTGTGTGTGTGTGTGTGTGTGTGTGTGTGTGTGTGTGTGTGTGTGTGTGTGTGTGTGTGTGTGTGTGTGTGTGTGTGTGTGTGTGTCTATACTCTACCTAGCTTGTATTCACCCATCCTGGCTTCTTTGAATGATGCCGGCGCTTTAATTGTGGGAACTCTTCAGTGACGGTCAAAGGTGCGGCGTTCTTGTTCGAACAAGCCAAAAGAAGAGACAGAAAAAAAAAACAAAAATGTATGTATGCTCCTCTAGGCACGGCCTCCAAAGCGAGGGAGATATCGCTGCGACCAGCGGCCGATCGTGTTTCTCATCCGGCATCAGCGATAGAACGCCCGGAACGCAAGCGCACACCTTCCTACCTCACGCACACACACCCACAGACCCCCGCAGGCTGCAGTGTATCACCCACTGCCCCGTAAACAAAATCAGCGCCATACACGCCCGCTCCGACCGCGAGATATTTTCCCGTGGAAGACACTTGCGCTAATGCGCGCGTGTGAAGAAAGAGAGCGCGGTGCATCGGGCGGCCGGCCTGACCCGGCGGAACCTTTCACGCTTTTCCCACTTGTTCCGCGGCCGTTTCGTCTTTCCTGGGCGCGAGCTTTTGCGGCGGCGCTCTTTTTTCAGCGGAGGAGTGCCGGCGTGCACTTGCCCCGGCCGCATGTCCCACCGTCCCTGATCGCCCGGTTTCCCACCGGCGCTCCTCCTCGGGAGATGAGCCTCTCAGCCCCTCAGAGTGCCGAACCGGCGGCGCCCACGGAGAAGGGCAAAACGGGCCGGCCGCAAAAACGCGGTCTGTGCGCGCAACAAAAAAAAAAAAGAAGACAGAAAGAAGAGCAACAAGGGCGGAAGGCGGTGTCGGGCGAAACCTGCCGGCCGCGGATCGCGGCGCTGACGGGGCGGAGGGAAAGCAATCGGAGGAAGCGGCGGCGGGGCGCGTGTCCCGCGATGGGAAACCGTTGCGGCTGCACGCTGACCTTCGACCCAGGCAGAGCGAGCAGCTGCCGCCCCAGGAAACAGGAAAAGTGCCTGAAGTGTTTGTGAGAAATCATCGGCGAATATAGATAACGGGCCCACCGTTGTTGAGCCCCGGCGGGCTTGGCGCGGTGCGCGCACGCCGGCGACGCACCGAGCAGCCGTTCATTCACTCCGGGGCTGGGGGAGACGAGAGGGGGGAGGCGAACACGGCTCGTGATTCGATCTCGTTTCTCCCTCTGTAGCACTGAACCTTCGCATCGGTATAAAAAAAAAAGGGGGGGGGGGGACTTAAATTGCGAATACCTTGAATTGCTTGAAGTCCGAGTAACTTTCTTCACGTACAGGTCGAAGCAATAGGAAAGACGACTTCTGCTAACAACATGAAATCCGCCATTACCTCCCCGAATATAAAATTTTCGTCTGCGGTTTTTCAGCTGTTTCTTTTCTCTTTTTGTGGGTAGTTTTTACTGGAAGCGGGATACTTTAAATGCTTTCTCAACCATGCAAAAGTGAAAATAAGTTTTGTTCTTGAGGTGAGCTACAAGTGGTCTCTTTTGTGTTGCGCGTATCTGTGCTGCGGAATTCGCTGTTTGTCATATCTCGTTGCATATCTTGCAGCCTGAGAACTAATGGCAAAGACGGTCGCCAAATTTACTGAAATTGTTTCTCTTGGTTGTATTTTTTTTTTCAGTGTGAACAATAATCACGTCGAAGGGCCCACAACAGTCTTGCTACTCCAATGAAGTCTTTAAAAGTGTTACTAAAGGTAAAAACAACCAAATATTTATTTTCTGAACCTTTCCATGTGACCAATGCAGTAACAAATGCCTAAAAACAAAAATCGTTAAAATGCTGTCCCCGAAAATTTCAACGTCTTTCATACACCGTCATTTTTTTTTTCGGAACTCTCAAAGGAACACCAGCTGAGGAAGAAGCTACGGTTCCTTTTATTTAGTACCTGACTGCTGCTGTCGTCATGAAACGTTAACTTTGTGGCCCCATCTCACGGCTTGGGACGTTCCCAAAGATCTCAAGATTTTTCAAAATGCACAAACATCCAATGATATCAGTTCTGGCACACATAACGGAGTGGGCTGCGAGTTGATGTTCGTCACGTTGGCTATGATGACCACAGGCAGGCTGAGCTATAGAGCCGAACACAACATACCTTCAAAGAAACATTTGCCAGTTTTCAACGCAGTTTCAATTGGATCCTACTGACATTCCTTTGTAAGATGACGCATATGTTTTAATATACAGAGAAACAAATTATCTTACAACAAATGATCGACCAAACGTTGGCGACCTTGAAAGAAAAATAAAATCAGTGAAGGGTACCATGTCACTGACTAATAGCAATATACGGCGTTGAAAGTTCTGACCCCCAAGACGTCGCACCGTAAAATTCAGAACATGCACCGCGTCTCGCCAATGCAGATAACTGAGGGAAAGTTGCAGAGTGGACCCTCATTAGAAGTCAGCCCCGAAATCCAAGTCGGTAACCCGAAAAATTGCTGCCAGGAAAGAGAAAAAAAAAAGCCTCAATGTGGGCGAACTCCTAAGAGTCCCTATTTACGAGCACTGTCATCCAGTCGCAGTTGAATTCATCAAACAAGTCTCAGTAACAGGACCGAAAGACTACATCAGCTTGTCGATGCCATTTCACACTCTGTTTTCTTTTTCACGGTATGTATATATGACTGCATGCTGATCACGATGCCACAGCTATACACTTCCGGCATCTGTTTCCTTCTGGACTGCCTTCGTGCATTAGGTCTGACTTCGTGCATTTTTCTCTTGCGTTATACACGTGCTTTAAGATATGCCTTTCTGTGGTGTCGAGACGATTAAGGGGGCTGCTGGTTCGGAACTGAGAGGCAATTTCAAATTCTCGAACATTCAAAACTTGGCGAGTGCATCGGAGGGCGTCGGTCTAAAACACGAAGAGTGTTTTAGATAGCGTGTTACATACACCCGTTGTGTCACAAGGCACTCAGTGTCTCACAGCTAGATGTAGTGTTTCATTTCCCTTTTCTTTAACTATATGGTCATTAGGCCCACTAGCAGTATTGAACAGCTTTGGACCAACATGCAATATAAATACATTTGGCAAGCATTGCCATCGCGATGGCAATACGTATCTAAACATACGCTCGTAATGTTACGAACGTGTGACACAGGGCGGCGCAGTCTCCTGGCGTGCTTGAACTAAAGTCGACACGGGAGACTACTACGACATAAGTCTATATAGCGCTTTCATCTATGGACTTTTGACTGTGTCGATAAACGACCAGACATTTGCGATGCCACATGAGTGCCAGCTGGCCCATGGCGGTGGCCGCTTTAGGTTTTCGGCAGGCTCGATCTTTGGCCGCCTCAGCCGCACCATTCGACGAGCGCGCAGATCGCGCAACTTCGCTTTCTGCATTGTGCTACGCCGTTCTTTTACGTCTTTCTTTTTGCTCCCTGGTCACTACAATCTCCCACACTGGGATTCGGAATACGGTGTGTGTGTTAGTTTTCTTTCTTTAATGTAGCCTCAAACCGGCGATTGATTACTTCCAATAATATACACTTATTAAAGAGCTACCGCTGTTTGCCATTTGCCATGAATGGTGGCGGAATGGGGAGTAAGAGTAAAAATTTTTCACTGCGGGAGCACTGTTATTTCCCGCAGTCGATAATCCGCACAGTTTTCGGGCCTTTTTGAACAACTGGCAACGATCCTCAAACCGGCGTTTGATTACTTCCAATAATATACACTTATTAAAGAGCTACCGCTGTTTGCCATTTGCCATGAATGGTGGCGGAATGGGGAGTAAGAGTAAAAAATTTTCACTGCGGGAGCTCCGTTATTTCCCGCAGTCGATAATCCGCACTGTTTTCGGGCCTTTTTGAACAACTGGCAACGATCCTCAAACCGGCGTTTGATTACTTCCAATAATATACACTTATTAAAGAGCTACCGCTGTTTGCCATTTGCCATGAATGGTGGCGGAATGGGGAGTAAGAGTAAAAATTTTTCACTGCGGGAGCTCTGTTATTTCCCGCAGTCGATAATCCGCACAGTTTTCGGGCCTTTTTGAACAACTGGCAACAATCGGCCTACGCCGGTGCAGGTTTGTATTGCAAAATCGGGCGAATTGAGCGCCTTGTAACTTTCGCTCTGAAAATCATTGGCTCGATCGTGTTGCAGCACTATGCTTGACCCGAGTTAATGATTCTGGTCTGAGGAGTTATGCTTCACTTCAGTTCAGGGCGAATGAGAGGTGGTTAATTGCTCAAGCAAAAAATGTCATTGTCTGTAATGCCCCTCGCAAATGTCATTGAAACTCAAATCGATAGTTGTTCAAAGACATTAAAGTTGTCTGTGTAGTGACATAGTTAATTCCTCTTGGTTGCGCGCCCAGCACCCGCGAATTGGCGAATTGCAGATGGTATACAGAAAGGCTTTAGGAGGCGCATTTGATAACATAACTTGAATTCCCGAAATCCGAGCTAGAATATAGGAAAAGCTTACTTTTCATATGCATTTTATTCTTGCTTCTGCTCCTCTTCGGTTTGGTTTAAAAGGCATTTTCTAACACTGATAAGATACACAATGACAGCTCTCCCAGTTTACCCACGCAGCCAGAGGTATTCGTCGCTGAACACCGCCACCTCTGGGCACAACGAATGAAACTGCCTTTTTGTCTCCTCACTGGAGCACTGTGGCAGTACTGCCGAATATATAAAGACAATTAGGTCCCAGCAAAACGTACGGCGGCGGCATTTCAGTTATGTGCAAACGTGAGGTCAAGCAGAGATAATAGGAGTACACCAATCAGCAATACATATTGAATCTCGCAAAGCGTCGGGCGCCTGCGAGAATCCAGCGGTTGCACGCACTACACCGGCTCCCAGTGGCGAGCGGGAAAAGACAAAATAATCTATCAACAAACCCCTTTCCTTTTGTTGTTATACCTACGCGGTCACGGATAAGGTAAAGCGAACTGTGTTACAGCTTTCTGTTATCCACCCCCATTAACACCTTCTCTTCTGTTGCGCGGGGCCGCCGCGCATGTCTCCGCGATTCGCGCCGCCCGCCGCGGCATGCAGGGTCGCGCCGCTGACAGCGTTCGTGCTTTCCATTAGCGGGGCCTGTTCTCGCACTGGACACCTATTAGGCCGATCACGCACCTGGTGGTCCCCGTGGTGCCCCCAAAAGGGGGTGGCGCCGTGCGGCTGGACACAATTATTGACACACTTTTAAATTAATACTGCCCCCCAGCGAAGTCTTGGTGGCCTCGATCGTTGGCCCGCGGCTGGCCGTCGCCTGCTCGCGTTCCCAAGCGCCCCCAAATGGGTTCGCACGCTGGTCGCCGCGCGGGCCAGCGCAGCGTTGGTGCGGCGAAAACGCGCTCGCTGTTCGCCATCGTGCGGCGCCCAGCGTCGCGGGTGCGCGCGCTCAGCCTGCACCGGCCGACAGCAGATGTGGGCCGCCCGTGTGAGCGCATGTGTGTGTGCGCGCGCGCACCCACAGAGGGGGAGGAGTGTGCGCGCCGTGGTCTTTAGTCCTGCTTCGATGAGTGCGCGGCGCTGGTTTTGAAACACCGGGGCGACCAGATGGATGAATCACTTTGCGGCCCTGCTTGATTAATGGCGACCGGCAGGCCTAACGGACTCGCCGCGAAGCCCCGGCGGTTCCGTTTGAAGTGCTGCTCGCTCGCTGCACGGCTGCGCGCGTACGTGTAACGTGTATGATGCGCGCGCCTTCTGGTCGTTCGCTCGGCCCTCTGCCTCGAAGCACGTGTTTGTCTCTGCTCCACTACGTGCTGTCAGCTAATGGCACTTGGTTTCGTCGGCCGCTTTCAACGCTGCGCTCCCAGCAGCTACCGCGAGCGCACGAACTAAAAGCGACTGCGAGGGGTCAGAATGATGGTCAACAACCCGATCTCAGCCGAAGCGCGATGAACTGAGTAGTCCCTCTTTCTCGAAGATCAAGGTTAACGCGTTAACCGAACCCACTGAATTGAAAGCAGAAACGGGAAGTGCTCATACCGCGTACTGTATGCAGTTACCGTCCCCGCGAAGCACCGCAGATATTCGACTAGCCTGTGCGAGTTCTACCGTATAGGCATCAACGGTACTGGAGCGTCCTTTTCATCGTGGCACCTGGGGTTCACGACTTCTGTGCATGTAGATACAAACTCAAGCCAACTCAAAGCGGAGAAAGAAACTTCGCCCAGCGGCGTTCGCTGAACTCCCGGCGCCCGAAAGCTAGCTCACGTCCGCCAATCTCGGACAAAAAAAATTTGAAAATTGGTAAAGTGTAAGATATCGTTATGGAAATATTGAAGGTAATGGTCCTGATATGTAGCAAAAGATTTCATTTAAAGTGTTTCCATCGATCGCATCGAACAGTTACTACTGCCACAGAAAACCAAGGAGCAGCACTCCTGACGATAGAGAAAACGTTAATAGAAACAAAAAATGCAGGACTTCCGTCGGGTGATCTGCGGATATATTGATTGTTATAGTGAAATCTTACATTATATGAATAAACTGCGTTTATAAACTGTTTCCCGCTCATAAATTCTTTTGTCCAGAATTGCTTCGTCGACATTTCAGCATCTCTTCCAGTTTTCATTTCTTGGCGCCTGTAATGGCCGACAGCCTACGGCTTATTTCGCATATAAATTCGCCGCCTTGTCCGACCATGAGCTTTTTCAGACACGGGCTTTCACGTTTCTGGTAAAGTGAGGCCAAACCTTAGATTGCAAGCTGATGCATGTCGAGCGAAGAAGGTGCCGCTGACTTTTTCAAGCG
The DNA here is from genome assembly GCA_030143305.2 of Amblyomma americanum. Lineage (NCBI taxonomy): Eukaryota > Metazoa > Arthropoda > Arachnida > Ixodida > Ixodidae > Amblyomma > Amblyomma americanum. The sequence goes on from JARKHS020032483.1 coordinate 25,988, forward strand.
GAGAGACCCCATGCTTCCCATTATCACGAAGGCTTGCCTAATCGCTCGGTCGAATGACGTCACCGAAACAGTGTCTTGTCTGCACACTGTCCTCGCGTGGTTTAATTGTCACGACGAGCGCGCATTTACAAAATCCTGTAGCGAGCTGATTCGCTCCGACAATCGGTGTTGGCAAACTAATTAGCCCCGCTTGAACACCACAATATAGTCGAGCTCCCTTACAACGACTGCATTTTTAACGAATGGTCGCTTATTGCGAACGAGGCTGGTGCCACCGTCAAAATGCGCATTGGGGCAATGACTGCGTCTCAGATAAAGTGGACACCCAGAGCCGCACCACTCCGTTAGGGCGAACAAACTCTCTCCCGACATGGAAAAACTCGAGGGCATAGACCGAAGAGCGACTCCAAACCACCGTGACACCGCACTGGAAGGAACGTGGTTATCCAGAAAGCAATGAAAAAGCGGAAGTTGAACAATAAATTACTACCGGCCCTGTTGGTCCAACCGGTCGCGTGGCATGCGTCGCCTGCTAAACCGGCTCTCCACAATCTGCGCTGCTCACGTGCGAGACAGTGAACCTGATATTAGTGCCTTCATACCTTCAGTGTGCATGTGTGCTGCGCTATAGATTCGTCGCAATATGGGCCCAGAAACAAGAGGTGACGCTGTCGAAAACCTAGGTGATCACACGCATGTCAGCCTGTGCGGGCAACACGTCGTTCTGGCCTGACCTGATGTCGCATGGCTGTCTTCTTTGGTGCGGATGATGACGCCGACACCACAGATCCATTTCCTGACGAAGCCATCGTATACGTGGAGCCCTTTCCGACTGCCAGAATTCTGATGAAGACAATGACAAGAAGGCTGACGTATACGACCAGCTGCCGCGAAGGCTTCAACAGCGATGGTTGTATTGCATCCCCAAAGCAGATTGTTCAGTCCTGGCGAGGAGCCCATCACCACTCAGGAGAGTTTGGAAAATGCCACAAAGGGGCAGTAAACAGACGTGCATAAAGTACATTCAAAGAAATAAACACCTTAATGAGCACTTTCAGCCGTACTATGCAAAGTCCTTTTCCTACGAACATGGGATACAATGAACGTAGTCCGTGAGACCATCAAGTCCGTTATAAGTGGGCTCGATTGTATACCTTTTCAACTTAATGAACACCCCTCAAACAATTCTCGGAAGCGAGGTTCGTCCAGAAAGAGTGCGAAATGTGATGGCACCTTCAACAACTGAAATTAAACAAATTCGTGACGATGTGATGGCACCTTGATTAGAACAACAATCTTGAATGTTTAGCTCCTCCGAGAGTGCTGTGTTCATTCGACTGCTGGAGCCGAGATGAACCGTTCTAAAGTTACGGTCTTTGCATTTGATTGGAGGTTGCGTCTGCAGCAACAGCAACAAGTACGCCGCGGTGTTACATTACGTGGCGAGACCGCATAGCGAATCTCTGGCGTCTTGCTCTATCTTCTTTCACGCACCGTTTTTCAGTGTTTAGTATAGGACTACTGCTCGTAATTTGTTGTTGGCAACTAAATGTTTGTCATCCCTTACAAAAACTTCTTTAGACAGTCTATAGACTCTCCATATACTTGTGTCTATAATGTCTATAGACTCTTTATAGATGAACCATAAAGAACAGTCTATAGGCAATACAAATCCTATAGACAGCCTATAGACAATCTATAGATTTATGTTCATGCACTTTTAGTAGACTTGTCTATAGACAACCTATAGACTATTAATAGGCAAAAATATATAGGAGGGCAATAGAGTCTAAAGAAGTCTATAGACTGTCCATAGACCATTTTTATAAGGGATGTTTTGCAGATTTTCATTGCGCCAGGCTTTATATTCAACTCTTTCAGGGAGCATACGCAACTTTTGTGCACATTAGACGTGATTCGATTCCGTGCGGCCCGACATTTCGTGGAATAGTTCAGCTCGCCGCCGCATCGTGGCGTCGATTTCGTGAAATTCACCGTTATATACGTGCGTCTTCCGCCGTTTCCCGTCTTGGCCCGCATGATGAAACAGCATTTTTAACGGATTATTGCGACAATGTAGGCTTCCTTGGAGATCGATGACAGAGAAATTTTCTTGCAGGAGTCGTAACCGGGACTATGATGGTGGCTGGGGTGGTGATGACGATGATAATGATGAACTTCCTGCGTTCATCCCCGTACCAGGACGTGCTCTCAATGAAAAGTCGACGAGTACGATAGCCTTAATTTGTCTGCATATTTACCGCCGCAACAGAATGCTCTTTAAGGAAACTTTATAATTTCTGGATATGAAGTTTCCGTGCAAAGGTGCGATACAGTGCACAGGGGAGGAAGGCCACGCACACGTCAAGTGCATAACTTCGGGACCCGGGTGGCAAGGAGCATCACACAAAACCTATCGTAGCTTTACACATCGCGTACCGGTTTCGGGCCGGATATCGATGGTCGGTTGCAGGAAACCATTGCTTCGATAAAGACCTAGACTCTGGCGTCTTCCGGCGCATACAGCGTTTCAAAGACTTCTTCCGCCGCCAAACAGGTACAACACAGCATTGTTTTTTTTTTTCGTCATTGTCAATGAGAACACGAAGTTGTACGTGGGAACAGCAGCAATATCAAAACGGTCCTTCCTTCCCGACACGGGAGGTCTGGGGAACGGGTGCGCGTTGATGAAATAAAATAACGGGGCAACCATCGACGCTCTGGAAGCGCACCCGTCGCGGCGTGAAAAGGTCCGTTGCTCCCTTCGCGCGGACACCCATCTGCTGCGAACCCGCCGTCTATTTCGTACTTCGATGCGCGCGATCGGACGTGGGAAAGGGCCATTCAATTTTTTCGATAAAACGAGGGTTCGGACCGTGCTCCCCCGGTTACTTAGTAGAAAAATTCCCCTCCCGCCAGACGCTAACGGGTTCTCGCCGTTCCGGTTTCGTTCCGCCATTTGTTTCCATCGAATTTCCCAACTTCTTGGCGAAAGTGGACACTGAGGCTTCCGTTAAGGGCTAAACTGCTGAGCGTCCATTCCGATAAATAAATAAAGATGCTGCGGGCATTCTGCACTCCCTGGGAGTTGACGGACTTTACAAAGGAAAACCGACAAGAAAGCGCCGGCTTGAAATAAGTGAAGCGACTACAAGCCGTAGGTCTAAAAAAAAAATAAAAAGTGAATTCTTCGGCAGAAGACCTAACATCCCTCGCTAGCGTATACATACAGTTTCTGAAGCGTTACGGGCCCTATTAGTACTTCATGGACATCATTAGTGCATTACTCAGTAGCAATATTATTTGATCAATATGCTGAAGTGAACTGATGATGATGATGATGATTTTACTGTAATGGCGCAAGGGCGGCTTGGCCTAAGAGCGCCATCGCTAACGTGTTCTTTGCTTTGCGCGAGGCAAGATCAAAGGCCCAACTTTTCCTGTTGGTATTTACACCGAAGAAGCCCACCACCGGCGATGGCATATCGTCACCTCTGTGTTCTTCGTGCAGTGTTTGTGGCGGTCTCCGCGAACACTGCACAAGGAATACAGGGGTGATGAGACGTCGTTTTTTCGCGGCGGAACCGGATGTCCCGGAGGAAGTTTCACGGTTTCATCGATATCTTCATGACACGGAACTTGGCAACAAATGGTGACAAGGACCGATAGGAATGATTCCTCGGTGCTTACACGGCACATGAAGTGCACAGAACTGTGCCACGAATGTAGACGTTTTAGTCCGATATCACTACTAGGCAGACGTGGGCATTTGACCTCAAAAATTTGGACCTCACCTCAACCTCAAAAAGAATTTGCCGACCTGCTCACTCATCCTCAACCTTATCAATTGAGGTTGAGGTCTCCTTAGATGCCCTCACCTCACTTTTCCTGGGGCCACTGCTGACCTCACTCAACCTCACCTCAACCTCAAATTGTGAGGTTGAGGTCGGCTGCTCGACCTCAGAAAACAAACGAAAAACAAAACAAAAAGCGATTAAGGAGTTTTTCAGTTAAAAACAATTCTGACAATCCTGTGAGACAGGAAAGCCAAAATGTTGATGGTATTATTTAATAATGTGCGTACAGACACTATTGATGTGCCCGCAATAGTAGAAGCTTATTATCTTAGGTGAACTCTAAGAGAGTATATGGCCTGCGGGCAGGTGTGTCCCATGCGCGGTTACCACCAGTACGCTGGTGAGTACTTTATATGTGTCAATATTTGTCGACCTGCTTCTTGTATACTTGTTCGTATTGGAAACTTCTCGCTCTTTCACGCACGAATAGGCAGTTGACAAACACATCCCTTCTACACCATCTACCAGATTTTGGGAGGAGGTTGGAGGTATTCACGATAATCTTTACAGGCTTGAGAATAGTTACAGAATATAAGGAAACTGGTCGTCGATGTACTTTCCAATGCGACGGTATGCAGACGCATATTAGTATATTTCGATTTTCTAGCTCTAGTTTCTAGAAATGGGCTTGGGCAGGGCATGTGATGCGAAGGCAAGACAACCGCCACTTCCCTACAGGTGGCGATGGTATTGGTTTCGAAATACTGGGAATTCTCCGATGACTCGGTGAACCCGCTGCATTTTGAAAGAAATGGCTAGATTATGTCTTCGAACACTGTGCCAACTATTCAAATCACACAGTTCAAAACAACTGGCCTAGAGTGGGGAGCGTGAACCGCTTTCTGTCAAGAGCACCGTGGCTCTCCGCTCAAATTTCCCCGCAGCGAAATCTCTCTCCCCCCCCTCCGGGAGAAAAAAAACCGCGTAAGTACTCATGCTCCTCAACAGAATTCTGGGTACCATTTCGTCAACCAGTCTGCGACAAGCTGCTTTAAGTCAGTCACTTGTTTTCCTTCAAAACTGAAGGAAACCAATGGTACGCCAATGGTGTACCAGCATCCTCGACGTTTTTTACCCACGAGCACCGCCCGACCATTCTGCGAAGCCGTTTAAGGTGAACGATGGGTCTCTGCAAAATAGTTAAAGGAAAGATAACGTGTAGTGCCTGGTCGTCTGCAAGGCAGGCCGCCAACCTAACTGATCCCATACAAGAAGAGAAAAAAAAGAATGAATAGAAACATAAAAAAAATCGCACACTAAAAACGGAAGAGAACAAAAGTGTGCCCCATTAAACGTCATATTAGAAAGTTTGAAACGGCGACTCAGCACAGCGCTAGCATGTAATCAGTTCCATTCGAGTACTAAAATTTTCCGCCCTACGCGACTACAAAATCTCCCTTCTAGTAAACTGCATGTTAACAACTAGGTAACTCTCCACTCCCGATGAGCTTATTCACTTTGCCTGTTCGCAACACAAGACATGCTGCCAATGGTAATTTTAATCTTCCGATCCATCACAACACATACGGTGAGAGATTAATTGAGTTCATTGGGACGAAAGTCTGGAATACATTGCCATTGGAAATAAAGCTTGCCAGAAATTTTAAACTATCTTCTAAATTATATTTCTTGCATAATCAAGTAATCATGTGATTTCCTTTTTGTGTTTCTGTGTTTCTTAAAATGCCGGTGCATACCTTCCTTGTACGTTTGCCAAAATGCCTTGTTTTTGCATGCGATCGGACACTGGATGCTTTTGCTGTGTTAATTCGCTGTTTTCATTTTTTTCTCACTTTACATATTTATGTGGTTGCCTAAATGCCTAAATGACTTGATTTGTATTGGACCGGACACTAGCCATGTAGGCTATCGGTCTAAATATTTTGTACAATTTTTTTTAATTATGAAATAAAGCTTCCTTTGATTGATTGATTCCCACATCTTCATTAAAAAAAAGGAAAAGGAACCAGGTACCACATCGCCATGCACTCATTATAGTTTTGCACTTTTTCGCCGCTGCAACACCGCTATGCTGGTGCGTTCGCCTCGTGTTGCGGTGTTTCGGCATAATAAGCTAATTTCCAAGAAGGAACAAGTACCCGAAGACCAAAAGAGAGCTTATTCGGAAGGATAAAAAAAGTGAAAATTTTCATCCGCTTGCATTACGGAGCGGGAATATACAGATTAGTGCGAGATTCGAAAGGGGAAGTCACCGATCAAAAACTTTGACGGTGTTATACAGGTTTTTCAGGCTTCGTGCTTCTTTAATCAACTCTGCAGGTGTCCTTGTTAGGAGCCACTTGAATCACATTCTCTCGCCTGTGCCGACTATATATGTAATGTACCGCAGGATCTGCTTCATTCGACTGCAAGGCAATAGCCATGACGTCGGCGCCGGCAACGGGCATGAACACGAAGCAGTCTTGCTTGGGGCCACCCGCGCGTCGACGAATTTATTGTGTACTTGTTGGACTGAACTTATTTGTTTGCGGCATCAAACAAAGCTACCGCGGGTCAACGTGGGTTACGTGCTTTGCGTGCTCCCGGGAGTGTGAGCCGGCCGGCAGACAGCCGGGTGCTACGCCAGCGGGGCAAGGGGGAGGGAGAGTGGCGTGCTGTGACAGTAACACTCCTTCCGGGAAGACCAGAGAGGTGCGTCTTCCTGTAGGCTCGGACAGAACGGACATTACGGCGCAGCACCGGAAGCTAAGAGGGAACTGTGGCATCCGGTTGTCCACACAGGGAAACCGAACACCAAGCGTCATTGCGTGGACACTGCAGTGATGCGCTGCAACTCCGCTTCGGAAGCGGCACTCGTCGAAGTAAGGCGTGACAACTGCAAAAAGTCTCGGCCTAACTGAATGACGACCTCACTAACCTCAAACTCACGCATGAGGTTGAGGTTTGATTTGCTGACCTCACTCACAAAATTTCGAGCCGTCGCCGACCTCACCGCACGATGTGAGGTAGAGGTCATTTTGAGGTTGAGGTCGACCTCATGAGGTTGCCCACCTCTGCTACTGGGCGCATTTTGCGATTTCGGGCATATGTATACCTCCTTGAAGCCTGCTTTGTGGCAGGCGGCCCACCTGCCCATCGGGTTGTGGGCAACCTGCCAGGTGTGTGCACCTGGCAGGCCTTCACCTGGGTGAAGGCCTTCAAGGTAAATGCCTTCAGGGTAAAGGCTTCTATAGGTAGAAGGCCTCTATGGTAAAGGCCCGATAAAACACGATATTCTGCACGATGTTCCGCGCTTAGCCATGCCGAACCCTTTGCTACTTTTTTAAGTGTTTCCACGGCGCAGCAGTTGCCGGCAGAAATTGCAAGGCTAGTCCTGCAAGTATACCCAGCAGCAACCTCTACCGCATGCCGAGCATCAGGCCATGGGAAAGCTTGTATATACCCATTGGAAAACCTGTGGGTGGCACAGGGGATCGAACTCTGCATCTCCCGCATGCGAAACTGATGCTCAAACGACGAGCTGAAGGGAAATTTTGCGACGCACACACTTGCACAACGCAAATATATACAAACCCATACAAGCCACAGCACAAAGCAAAATTCCTTAACTTCTCAAAATCACGCGGTGCACTGCCAACGCAAAGAGGACCAAAACAAAACTTACTGCTCCATAAGCACGCGTACTGATAGCCCCTTGTCTGCTTGTAAGTGTTATTGCTCAGCTTCTCGCTTTCTTTTTTTTTTTTTGCTGGGGATTGAAGCGTGAGCCGCCTCTTCACTATAGCATAGCGCAGCCAGCAGGGTCTCTCCTTTATGGTTGCACGGTGGTCAAATCTGATTACGGCGCAAAAAAAAAAAAGCGCTCCGAGGCAGCTGCCTTAAAGAACGCCGAGGCTTTCCCAAAAGAATCGGGGAGAACAAAGGCAGCCGAGGGCAAGGTTTCCCTGTAGCGGCACTTGTCTCCTCGTGACGACAACGAGCGAGACGCCACGAGCATGATGGAAGATCGCGCCGCCGCCTCCGGAACACGCAGAGCATCTCATTAATCACCGCCTCATACGCGCACGCACACGCACACACGCAGTGCATTCTGCGACTAAATGTTTGCACCGGCGCAGCTCTGGGGCCCTGTTGCCGCCGAAGGGTCGGGGAGGGCGCCTCTTTTTCTCCGGTCGGCTACGCCCGCTCCCTGCGGCTATTGTCCGCGCTGGAGTAGAGTCGACCTGGGAACACGACCCGAACTGCTCCCGAGCGCTCAATGCAGTCAGCCCGCTTAGGCGTGCGGCACAATGTCAATGGGCGCAATGCCTAATCGATCCATCTCGCGCGGCTTTGTTACGCGGTGCTGGCGGCCAATTCCGCCACGGCCCGCGGTAGTCCAGTAGTCAGTTCCCCGCCGGAGCAGCGGCGCGGGGACCGTTCGCCCTCCTTTCCCCATTTTTTGCGCCCAAAACTATTTTAAATGCTTGCCGCGGGCGCAACTCGGAGGCCGCACGCGCGCTGCCGGCGAGAGCACCGTTACGGAGCGCACCAGACGGCCCTGTGTATACACTGCGCGCGCTTTTGCACGTTCGCTTTCTTTCCGGCCGACGTGCGCCGAAGACGTCGCCAAAAGGGCGGCCATGTACGCCAGGATCGCTCCTCAAAGACGCCATTCAATTTCAAGGCCCTGATGGTCACCCGCTTGATGGATCACTGCGGGACGATGCGAGCGCGCGCATACATACGTGTGCGGGCTGGGAACGCCTCGAAGAAAGCGAACCCTTTTCTTTTGTCGATATGCGGGTAATGATCGTCCACGGTGGAGGCTCCCTGGAGCAAAGGGTGCGACGCCTTTCAAGACAACAAGAAACAAGCGGGCAAGACAGGTAAGAAAGACGGCAGAAACTGTAGTAAAGGGGGTCTTTGTGTCGCGCGAGTCAATATACTGGTCTCAGCAAGTCGCACTTTTTGTGCATATCCGAGTGCGCGCCTATGGGTGGGCAGCGCGATGAAATTTGAGCGATGAGGTAACGAGCAGTCAGGGCCGTGCCTCGCTGCCTGCGTCCCGCATGCGTATCTTTCCGCCGCAGCAGCTGCTGCCGTCGAACGCAAACACGACGCTCTGAGGCTTTTATAAGGTGCGCTTTTATGAGTGCCAGTCAGTGAGCTGGTGGCGTTTTGTGACGCGCCTCAGCGGCGGCCTGCGGTTTTGTCCCAGCATACAGCGGGACAGATGGCTCCGGTGAAGGCTTCGCACGCACGGGGCCTACTTCTCCGGCGAACATTTTCATGTGCAAATGCAGGGCACGCCACTAAAAGATGAAATAGCGTCATGAAAATTTACTTGAGAAGGCTCCGATCTTGTATGCAGGGCTTGAGACACCATATATATAGCAATGCAAGCGTATGATTTAGGTATGCATTAGGCACGCGTCACCGCCTCAACAGTAAGCAAAGTACTTAACAAAATATGCGTTCAATAGAAAGTACAACTCTTCAATTTCCAGAGGTGTTACAGAAACAATGAAATAACTACAGTCTGCGTCACCCTCGTGTGGAGTGTTCGAGCATTGTGTTCCAAGCAATAACAACTTAAATTAGAAAGCAGCCCATGGTTCCCGGGCAAAGTTCTTGTCATCAACTTGCTTGCAAGTCAATGGGGCTCTATAGTTGAGCGCAAGCGTTGCCTTTAAACCGTAAAAGCTGTGGCAAAGTTTCGGTTTTATGCGGTAAAGAGCGACGTTGTAGCGCTCTACACAAGGGTGACGCGGACTGTGCTTTTCACTGCGTAGCACGATCCCAGTTTAACTCATGCAGTGCGCTTGGGCCGTGCGCAGCCACTAATTCTCCTCTAGCGAAACCTCACCACCCTCCCGGAAGTTGCTGCTATTCAGCGCATCGTTAAAAAAACCGACGACGTGGTGGTCTTAAGGTGCGATTGCAATAGGTAAGAGCGTAGACTGGACGCACTCAACGTACAGTTCCCCAATCGTCGACTGCGCTCCCCTTCCTTGAACACGCGAGAGGTGTGGTTGTGCTCTTCGGAAGGCCGCTGCGTCCGACGTGGCATCGAAGCAAAGTGGTGCAGGAGTAGAGACACTTATAAAGCTTGTGCTTCTCATCGTCTGCCACTTTAATTTGATGCACACATGCAACGGGCACACTGACGCTCTGAAGAGAGCAGCCATGCCCCTCACGTGTTCAAGCTAGGAAGTGGACGGCCCTGCACGTGCCCAACATTGTCGTAGGTCAGGGACACGCCAGACCACATCGTTTCTGAAGGATAAGTGGTTTCAGGTTTTCCTTCAACGAATTTCAGTATATAGGTGCGCTAGTCGCCATACTTCCCGTGGTCTCCCTACAATAAGCAAAAAAAAGAGAGTTCCCGTGATCTCCCTACGATAAAAAAAAAGGGAATAACGTGGCATTTGAGGCCACTTCATGCTTTGTTGTTTTCACTCTGAGTATAGTAGAATACAACTTAAAAAAAAACAGCAGTTGGTAACAATCGGTCACGGTCCGCGGCGCCCTGTACCCATTCCGCTGACCAATCACAACAGTGAGCAAAATCAGTTTTTAATGTATGACAATATCAAACAAGCCAGAGGCATCAAAATTATTGAGCCTTTAATTTGGTCTCGTGATTAGCTTCATGAGTAGGTTACAAGAAAAAGATTTAACAACGGTCTACTTAATGTGACAAGGGAATTTTGTTGGGCGCTCCTGAACGTGAGTGGAGCTTCACTGCAGACTTGAGTCGCATCCGACTACTATAGCATGTAACGGTCATCCGCATTCGGTGACAATATGCCGCAGAAAGGCCCCACCGTCAGCTGCATATCAACATACAAGCTCCTGGCAAGCGTCCCACGGGTCTCTTTCATTCAAGACTATACAATCGCCTGGGTGCCCATCTAGCGTACACCTTCCGGATCTGACTCGCCATGCAGGACCTGAGGAGCGGCTCCAACACCGATCCAGTTGCGATGGCAACCTGAATGCGTCTGCTGGGTTTCACGTATCACATTTTCCACGGCTACGATGTCTTTTTTTTTTTTTATAGAAGTCGTGCCCAGTGCTACATCCGAGCAAGGGGAAGCCTCCGCACAACAGTGATGCCGTTCTTGAACTTTTCGGTCTATTCATTCACCTGCGTATGCCTAATACAGCTGCATGCTGCCGTATTCATTGGCCTTTAGACAGTGAATATCGGTAGATATGGAGGCTTCACTGCAGGAGAGACCTCACGGCATTTCGCTGGATCTGATTGCCTGGTGCAGAGGCAAGGGCGTCGCCATCTTACCGAGTGCATTTTTTCAGGCTAGCATGCCTGCCGCAGGAATGCTATGGACGTCGATAGGAAGCTCCAGGTGACCACCTCGCTAACCAAGCGCACAACAGTGTCGTTCGTGTGCTTGGTCTTTAGTGCAACTGTTTCGGTCTCGTCTGTTACTGATCAACTCCTCAACAGTGGAAAAATTCAGGAAATAAGAGGGGAGATTAATGCCTATCTGGTAGAATTGTGGCAATGACTGAAAAAAAAAAATTACGGCTCAATGCACAAAAGACGAAATACATAGTATTCAGGCCCATCAACAAAAATCCAACTGATATTTAGGTAATATTCGAAGACCATTACTTGGAAAAATTGCAGGTGCATAAGTTCCTTGGAGTATGGTTTCACGAACATTTGCCTTGGAATTTTCATGTCAATCACCTCATTTCGGAACTCGCGCGTACCGTTGGATGCCTAACCAAAGTATCCTATATTTTACCTTTATGGTTGAAAAGATCTATTTATTACACGTTGTTTTATTCCAAATTGTTGTATGGCATGCTTGTGTGGGGTACTACCACCAAAGATAATTATGAGAGAATATTAATTCTGCAGAAGCGCGTACTTCGAATCCTTGAAAACTACAAAGGTCCAATAAAAACCTAGCCACGCAACCCCTTTTCTCCAAACATAACATCCTTCCAGGTATAAAAGTATACAATTTAAGGCTAATGCAATATATTTACAAAAAACAGTTGTACACTGAAGAAATCTGCCATACTTTCTCGAAATATGAAATTAGAAATCCTAAAAGAAAGATTAAAAAATTTAGAACTAACTATGGCAAACAGAGTATGGACTACCAAGTAGCCAAAATACTTAACCTACACGAATCTGATATTGACTTCAGCCAGCCAATCAGAGCTTTTATATGAACATATCAAGAATTATTGTTCTCCTCAAAAATATTTTTAGAGCCATGAATAAACTACAAGAATCCATAAACCTCTGTAGATGGCTATCATGTAGTCTGTAGCTGATATTCTGTTTCTGCACCACACAATATAAGGCTCAATTCTTCCGGATGGTATTATTAGAAACTCTCACTAACATACTTTTTTTATTTCCTTGATTTCTGAGAACTGTTACTTTCGGCTGTACATGAATGTATCTGTACCCTTTTTCCTTAACAAAATCCTCTAAGTGTTCTTGTGTTGTATTGCTCTATTGTATTGTTTAACTGCTGTACTCGTGTTGTATTTGATAGTGTGGGAATATGTTTGTGCTATTGTAACCGCGTAAGTGTTTTATGTAAAGAAAATGTGATTCTTCTGCTGCAGGCTGTACACAATTGGGGGCTAAGGCCTCGTCAGGCTTCCGTGGCTTTAGCCTTACGCCACCCGCAGGGATTAATTGTATTACTTCCTGCAAATAAAGTTACTTACTTACTTACACTGCATAAAAGAGATCATCTGTATGAAGCCAGAAATATAGGCAAGAAGTATATACACTGAAAGCTTTTGGGGAGGACCGTTATACAAAGCAAACACATTCAAAAATTCCCAAAACAGGCTGGTCGAAAACAGAAAGAACATCTTTTCGGAAACTTGAAAACTGTCAACCGCGGCGGATGACAGTAATTTTGAAAGCCAGGCTAATTTTCTAACCAATTAACTAAATTTAGTAATTTACTTTTAACTCCACATGGTCTGGTCGTTAGGGCTAATGGCGAGTTCGAAGCCACGAACAAGACTATGTCATATTCTTGCAGCAAGCTTCTCTGCATGCATACTGCAAGAAAGATTGTCACTCTCATCGCCAACTACTTCACCGTCGTTATTGAAAATGATGAAGCAAAGGGCCCCGCCGCGGTGGCTCAGTTGTTAGGGCGCTCGACTACTGATCCGGAGTTCCCGCGGGCTCGAACCCGACCGCGGCGGCTGCGTTTTTATGGAGGAAAAACGCTAAGGCGCCCGTGTGCTGTGCGATGTCAGTGCATGTTAAAGATCCCCAGGTGGTCGAAATTATTCCGGAACCCTCCACTACGGCACCTATTCTTCCTTTCTTCTTTCACTCCCTCCTATATTCCTTCCCTTACGGCGCGGTTCAGGTGTCCAAAGATATATGAGACAGATACTGCTCCATTTCCTTTCCCCAAAAAACCAATTAATATTATTATTATGAAGCAAAGGAAATTACATGCGATACAACAACGCAGGCAGATCGAATTGAGGGGACAATTAATGGTTCCCTTCCGCGACGTGAGGTCAGCTTTGCGCATCACTTCGCGAATACGTATACTGTTGTTTCTTTCACCATCACATAACGCTTAACAAAACCATAAGATCGCAATGCGAAAGCATTTGAGATCCCTCCAGGGCAAGTACTCCTCCTATGTCGCCTAAGTCCGGCCTGCATGCCCATATATGCAGAACCGGCAAGTTGTGGTGACGTGACTAGGTGGCACGTGGGTGACATTGCTTCTCTGGGGATTTCTCGCTCACGACCACGAGGACACGCCGGGTTTTTCGCTGAACGGGACGCTTAACACTATCGCCTTTACAGCATCAGGTCTTCTCGCGCTGCAGAGCTTTAGATAACGACATTTTCTTCGTTTCAGAAACTGACTTGGCACAGCCTCGTCCGTGGCTACGAACTTACCCTAGGCTCTAACCACCATAATGTGCTAACTAAAGAGACAATTAGTATAACTCTTAGTTTATTGTCTAGTAAATTCGTATTTTCAAAATTACTGACGTCCGCCCCGTCTGACAGTTCCTGAGAAGTTATTGTTTCTGTTTTGACCGCCCTATATTAGGAAGTTTTGAAGGGCTCGGTGAAACACCCGGAATAAGATGTTGAGAAAAGAAGACAGAGATAAATCCTGGAGATATCACCTGACGCGCTATGCCGGGTGTTTCACCTAGCTTGTTCTGCAATATTTAAAAATGGGCTTTTTGAGATAGAAGGCTGTTTTTTTTTTCGGCATATCATTGTCAGCGGTAGAGCGCATCAGAATACAGCTAAGGCGTGCTAACTGGTAGGCTGGTTAGCTAATATGGAGAAGTTAATTTTTTAACTAATACTGTAAGTCTCCTTGTTTATTTATTTATTTAGAGGAGCGCAGCCCAGCGAGGTAATATCCATGTCTTGTTTTAAAATTTCTAGTACGCAGTTTTCCTCTCCGCGATGTGGCCCAAAAAATATTGGCTGCGTCGCTCAAAAATTCACGCACTTTCGAGGAGCTTGCAGGCAAAGCAACCCCTCCAGAGCACTTAACTTGTCGAATTAGACAAAATTTGTTGGGCCCACAACGGCGAGGGCAAACACGTTTTCCAAATTCCAAATACTGATATTGGTATTACGGTGGGCTACACGCCTCTCAATAAATAAGAAGACTAACGGTAATAGTTAAAAAGCGTACTACGCCGCCGCTGTGGCTCAGTGGTTATGGTGTTCCGCTGCTAACCCGAAAGACGCGGGTTCGATCCCGGTCGCGGGGGTCGAATTTCGATCACGGCGAAATGCTAGAGGCCCGAGTATACTGTGCGATGTCAGTGCACGTTATAGAATCCCAGGTGGTCAAAATTTTCCGGAGACCCACTATAGCGTCCCCCATATCCTTAGTCGCTTTGGGACGTTCAACCCCATAAACCAAACCAAACCAAGCCAAAAAGTTAGCTAATGTTAGTTCACCAGCCTTAGTTAACACACCTTAGCTGTTTTCTGACGTGCTACACCTCTGACAATGTTGTGCCGGAAAAAGCGCTCTTCCAACTCAAAAAGCCCATTTTAAAAATCGCAGAACGTCTTAGGTGAAACACCCGGTATATCGTCTGCTCCTTTATCACCTCACTGCCTGCTTGTCCTCCATTACGTTGGCTCAGTTCTGCGTGCACCGTCGCTTTAAATACGGCCATGCTGAGCGAGAGACCCTTAGCACCATGCCATGCTCGCCCAGGGCAAGCATCAATTACAGCAACGTAAAAACAGCAATGCACATTATCAAAAGCTCCAGAATAACTTCAGTTGTCAATGATGGCACGCCTACAAAACGAAACCGCGATCAAAACACGATCATGCGACATTAGATCAGTGATTATTAGGTAAGTTGACGATTACCGAGCAGTAACAAGCTGTTCCGAGTGATATGGTTCGAGCAAATGACCATGGTCGCGATAATTTTTTATAGTACTCAGTATTTTAATCAATAACGCTCTTGGAAGCGCGTCGCGTGGTTCCCTCGGGGGACTACAAAATAACACTGTGCGGAATTTCTATCGCGAATGGACACGAGATGGAACGCAGCAAAAAATTCTCTTGACGTCTGCTTCTTAGTTTTTTGTCCTTCGCGCGATGGCATCATTACGAGTTGAGGACAGAGATGCCGTTTTACAGCGCGCACGAGTAGCGCAATAGTAAATCTCCTGGACCTTAATCAGCGGCTTCTCATGCAGGCCGCTAGGTGGCGACGAATGCTCTGGAGTTTAGAATAGCACGCAGACCGACCAGCAGAGAGAAAGAGAGAGAATAACAAAGACAAAAGGCAGGGGTGCCGACCTGTCACCGCGCAGGGGATGCAGGAGATAACAGTAAAACTGTAATGGCAAGAAAATGGCATCAGAATATGCACCCACGTGCAGAAGATCTGATAACAAAGTAAGAGTTAAGCCATGCAGATGTCATTAGCATTAAAATCTTGATAATGACTTAAATGTCTTCGTCACTGGCACCTATAGCTTAGATGTACCTAAATGCAAAGATTAAGTCACTTCTCAACACAAAGGATAGAAACACATGCTTACAAGGAATGACGTACGAGAAAAGTGTTACTCGCGAGTGCCTACATAGGACATGTTTACTTCTTCAAAGCACGCTGAACGTTGGGTACATACATTAAGGCGATACGATCAGGCATTTCGCATCCCTTGTTCTGTCCATTTTCGCTGATGTAAAAAAACTTACGTCAAAAGTAAGGAAAAATAACGAAAGCACATGGGAAAATGCTGTCACCAAACAAGTTATAGGGAGGCGAACATAATAAAATAAATGTAAAGTGATAATCGTGCACGTAAAAGTTATAGCATACACACGTTTAAGTGAACTGACCAAGAGCAAGACAGAGAATGAAAAGAAGGTAGGCAGCTTGAAGGAACGAAACAGCGCAACTAAAACAAAGGACCAGGGATGATGTAAAGCCAACTAGCCCATTATGCTATGTTGCTACAAGGTAGGCAGGGAGATTGGATAGAGAGCTCGCGATTATTGCGTGCTACAAGGGGCAATTTCACACTTTCTGCCCTATAAATTTATCTTTTGTTTTTACAAAAAAGGCCATCATAATCAACGGAGCTGTATGATTCATGTTGCGAAGCGTCTTTACCTCCAAAAACCCTGATTCGCATCTACAAACTTTAATGAGCAAACATTTTTTTTTTTTTTTTTGCTGGCGTTCTTTATCAGCAGGTCAGTGACAAAATGCAAAATTAATTCGATGTAAAATGGCGACACGACGAGCAGTGAGTTCTGCGCCCGTCGAAGAAGTCTGGTAAGCAATCCTAACTCTAATTTGTGTAGTCTTTGCGGGGATGACCACGGAGCCCGAAGAACTATAGTAGGGTACATGAGCCGTTGGTGTAGACGTGCACCCGGTTTGCATGGTGCTCATGGAAATATTCAAGAGTGACTTGTTTTAGTTCTATCGGTGATAAATCGATCTTCTTCTTGATTCCAGGTATTGAAAGAAGCACGCGGGGATTGTGCAGGCTCCAAAGTGGCGAGGACAGAGGCGGCTGTAAACTAGGACGGTAGAATGGCGCGATGGGCATCAATGTCGTTTGTAAACAGTCCATGAACATCTGGTTTGTAAACAGTCCATGAACATCTGGTCGCGGAAATCCGACAACTACATCACTGTGCCATAAATAAAGGGCACGACATCATCTACCAATGGCTACCGGGGCACAGCGGCATAGCAGGCAATCACCGCGCGGATGAGGTCGCGCGAACTGCTCACCACGACAGTGATTTTGTGTCAATCCCCTTTTCGAGATCAGACGCGGCGGGCAGGCTTCGCGCTCTTGCGCGGGACATCACGCTTGCCGCGTGGAATTCCGGCCAATTTTCCAATTCACGCTTAAAACCCTCGGACCCAGATCTGAAGCATCTGCTTCCATCCGGCCTACCACGACTCTAAGAAACTTTGCTTTGTCGCCTGTGGCTTGGTGTTGCTTTCACCAACCATTACTCGTTATTAATCTTTATGGCTGACAGCCCTGCAAGTGCCATCTGCGGGTATGGCGAGACTATATCCCACATTCTTAGTGACTGCCCGGCCTATAGCGCCGAAAGGCGGTCGCTCTGCCGTGCGCTGGAGCGTCTAGATTCACGCGCACTGACAGAAATGAAGATTCTCGGCCACTGGCCGCGGCGATCGTCGGCGGTAAAGGCCTCCAAGGCACTGCTCCGCTTCTTGCGAACTTCTGGCCTGCACGATAGGCTGTGTCTCTTACGAACGCTGACTTCTCATAGTGACTCTCCTTTCTCTTTCATTTTTTATCCCCTCACCCCTTTCCCCCTGTGTAGGGTAGCAAACCGATTATTATTTCGGTTAACCTCCCTGCCTTTCGTCTTCTTCCTCCTCCTTCTCCTAGTTCGATGTAATAATTTTCGCGCAGGTGTCGAGAAAGTATTTTATTCTGTGGTTTTGGTGAGAAAAAAAAAAACATTTCCGAGTCTCCCTTATGATGTTTGCCTTCTTATGCACGAAGCCACGTGTTGCATTATGTATGTTACGCAGGGTATGTCGTTGGTCTAGTTGGTAGTTGTCGAACATCATGGAATCTCAGCGCTGGTAGACAAGGACACAGAGAGAACACACAATTGTATGTGTGTGTTCTCTCTGTGTCCTTGTCTGCCAGCGCTGCGATTCCATGATGTATGTTACGAGAGCTTGACAGTGTGCCAGCCTTTATGCATGCGCTTTGTCACTTCAAATACAGCATCAAATAAAGTCATTTCTCGGCACTGTCTCTACGGGCACGGTGCGAAGAATCACCGCTACATTTTTCTGTGTAAACATGGTCCATTAAAAGAGCATAATTTTTTTTAATCGACTTGCAAGGACGTATATGTTAGCGGCGTGTACACCTGTGAAACCGCGTGATGCCTTGTTTCTAAGCATCTGTTCGCACTTCATGAAGGAGTTTTATAACGGCGAGGAGCTCGGGTGTTTTCCAAGCCGAAGCAGTCCACGACAACGTGCATGCCTTCCAGCGGTAGTTGCTGGGTAAATGTCGGATCTTAAATAACGTTGTGTACGAAAAATGCCCACAGCTGCAGAGGTTGAGCACGGACTTTAAAGCCCAGTAGATTAATCTCTCTTCGTAGTAGAAAGTTGCTTACGCCAATAATTCAGGGCTCGAAAAAACCATTCGAGGGGCCACAACATTTTGATCTCGGACATGAGGGAAAAGGCAAGGAGCGCTCCCCACTCTCTTTTCCCCTTCACACGAAGGGGCCGTCAGCACTGGGCGTTCATTTGTCATCGCCGACAAACATTGCTTTACATCCCCCTCCCCTAGTGGCGCCGACCGACTGAAAGCAGCGGCTAGTGTGCGACTGCGCATTATTACGAACGCGGGGGCACCTTCTTTTCCACTTCGCCGGTGGCGGCGCGCATTCAATTCAATTAAAACGAATAAGATCCCGGAGAGGGGGGACGAGAAGAAGAAAAGCCTTGACATGAAACAACTGCTGCATTCGTCTCGGCGCCTTTCATCTTGACCTTCAGTGATCATTTTTGCACCCGCGCAGTGAACAAGCACGTTCTTTGGCAGCGCAATGCCGTCATAATTAATCACCACCAAGAAAGAGAAGATAAATTCATGGCATGTCAGCTTGAAGTTCATCGTTCGGAAATGAGTGTCCAGAATTTCTTCGAAGTGCCTTGGGGCTCACGTTCCGACGAATTCCCTCCGTTTGTCCTCTGCGTAGTTGAAGATCCTTATATATATATATATATATATATATATATATATATACACCACGCACTCGAGACTCGAAAAAGGCTGGTCCTCCAGCCGAAACGTCGTGAATTAAATCCTGTTATGTTTTTCATTTTTGTGATTTTATATTATATTGACCAAATCAGCTGCCAGAAATCACTTTTGATATATATATATATATATATATATATATATATATATATATATATATATATATATATATATATATATATATATATATATATATATATATATATATATATATATATATATATATATATATATATATATATATATATATATATATATATATATATATATATAATGTGTCGTCAGCGGCACGTATGGTTCGCTCCAACCGAATCGAGAAGCGCGGCGTACTGCGCAGTTGTCCGCTCCTGCTTACCTTGACTCGTCGCAGCGCGAGCCTCTACGCAACTTGTCAAACCAACGCCTCTTTGATTTCAACGCTAGCCAGATCAGCCGGTTTCGGCAAATCAAGCCATCTCCTGCTACCCTTTCTTCCTCCCCATTCTTTCGCTAGCCTTCCTGCCTGCTCAGCACGCGCCGTGAGAGGGAGAGATCGCAAAATAACTAGCGGCGGCTGCGTTTTTATGGAGGAAAAACGCTAAGGCGCCCGTGTGCTGTGCGATGTCAGTGCACGTTAAAGATCCCCAGGTGGTCGAAATTATTCCGGAGCCCTCCACTACGGCACCTCTTTCTTCCCTTCTTTCTGTCCCTCCTTTATCCCTTCCTTTACGGCGCGGTTCAGGTGTCCAACGATATATGAGACAAATACTGCGCCATTTCCTTTCCCCAAAAACCAATTATTAACTATTAACCACGGGAAACGGGCGAAGAAATTTGTCTATTTTCGCAAGGAGCATTTGGCAGTCATGCCAGCAGCTCGCGTGGCGCCATATCGCGACGAGTAAGCGAACAGAAGCGTACAAACGGGTCCACCGCGGTGGCTCAGTGGTTATAGGGCGCTCGGCTACTGATCCGGAGTTCCCGGGTTCGAATCCGACCGGGGCGGCTGCGTTTTTATGGAGGCAAAACGCTAAGGCGCCCGTGTGCTGTGCGATGTCAGTGCACGTTAAAGATCCTCAGGTGGTCGAAATTATTCCGGAGCCCTCCACTACGGCACCTCTTTCTTCTTTCACTCCCTCCTTTATCCCTTCCCTTACGGCGCGGTTCAGGTGTCCATCGATATATGAGACAGATACTGCGCCATTTCCTTTCCCCCAAAACCAATTATTATTATTATTATTATTATTATTATTATTATTATTATTATTATTATTATTATTATTATTATTATTATTATTATTATTATTATTATTATTATTATTATTATTACGTGAACTCTGTAAAATACCTGGGAGTATTCTTCAACAGTGATATGTCGTGGCACACTCAGCTATCACACGTTTGCGATAAGCTCAGGAGCGCTGCATGGTTGTTTTTCAACATCAAGTCTCTCGTACCGTTTCCAGTAAAAAAAAATGATAGCACATGCTTTGGTCTACAGCACCCTTCGATATGGGATTACCGTCTTTGCTTTTTGCCCTACCCGATGGCAAAACCGCGTGGACTCTTTGTTAACGAACATACTGAGAAATCTAGCCTACAATAATCCGTCACTCAAAAATCATAACATCTTCTCGGCGCTTGGCTTGCCTTGCTTCTGGTCTTTGTTTGTACAAACTGTGGTGCTACGGCATTTTTGGTTCAGTGATTTTAAAACGTGCTATACAGCCCGCCGAGGCCTTCGTAATAGTGTTCGCTATGTTGTGCCGCGATCCTCAACAAGATATGGTGAAGCTAGACGCTGTGTTTACGTGCCGAAAATTCTCAACGATTTGCCAAATGAGGCATTCTCGATTCAGTCAAAAAAGGCATTGAAAAAGATTATTTGTTCATTGTAACGCGGTTGTTTCAATACTTCTAAAAAGAATTGGTCATCACCTCTGAAATATGTTCATCTTATCTTATGTGTATTGATTCTTGTCTCGTGTTTTGCTCCTTGTTTGTGTTTAGCCTCTTAACTGTTAATACCCTTGCATTCACCCTGTTATGCGTCGAGTGAATATTGCACACTCGTCCGCTGATTTTGCCGGGCCAAGTCCTTCAAGCCATTGGTGGCTTTGACAGGCCCTTTTCTTGTACTTTGAATTCTTTTGTGCAATAAAATTATTATTATTATTATTATTATTATTATTATTATTATTATTATTATTATTATTATTATTATTACTTTTATTATATTATTATTATTATTATTATTATTATTATTATTATTATTATTATTATTATTATTATTATTATTATTATTATTATTATTATTATTATTATTATTATTATTATTATTATTATTATTATTATTATTATTATTATTATTATTATTATTATTAACGGGTCCCACTGCAAAGCGAAATGGCACGGGCGACGAAGAAACGGTCATTGGAAGGGCATGTAAAGCGAAGGCACGATAACCGACGGTCCCCTAGGACAGCTCAGTGGATTCCAAGAGGGGGCAAGCGTAGCAGGGGGCGTCAGAGGGTGAGGTGGCGGAGGAGATGAAGTTTGTAGAGATGAGGCGGTCGCTGCTATACATGAGGTGCCTTTGTCCTGCAGTGGATAGGCTGATGATTTTCACCTTGTCGACATTGAAAAGGTGGGGCAGCATTCACCTGCTGGCCATTGAGTATGTTATCCAGGTGGGTCCGGACCGTAAGAATGACGTGGACCAGCCAGACAGGGGCGCTCTTGAAAATGCGTGCTTTCTTGCCGTGTGGTGCAGGAGCACTCGGGACGAGGCTCTCTAGCGGTATTGAATTTAGAGTCGCCAGTGACTCAAGTCGGATTGGATTTCAGTGATGCCGCTGCCACTTTTTTCACCACGGGCGATAGCTAAAAGTCTGGAAGTCTCCTCTTGTCACGCGCCTGCGGAGAACGATGGGCAAAAAACAGCGACCGCCGAATGTTCGTGGATGCCAGGTCGGTGATTCCGACAATAATTCTAGTTCTAGTTGGACGTACACATTTTTTGAAGGAATGGAGGTCACTACACCCTTGCGACCGTAGTGGTCTCTGGGCACTGCTTTGGGGCTCCTGTGGTGCTACTGGCGCTACCAACGAACCCTTGCAGGCTATACAGGAACTCAGTACAGGACATCGCAAAGCCCACAGGTGCATTTTGCGTTTCGCCTCCATCGAAACGCGGCCGCCGCGGCGGGGTTCGAACCCGGATACTTCAGATCAGTAGACGAGCTCCTTAACCACTGAGCCACCGCGGCGCGTAATCCTTCCGGAGTCTGATTTTTGTATCGGGGCGATTTCCCCGACAGCAACTATAGGAGGTATTCCCGTGGCGTCACGGGCGCCATTGTGGTGCTCAGCTCTAAGCTTCAGCTTTGTTGGCTAGAGGAGGAGGAGGAGGGGGGGGGATAAACCCGATTAGACACGCACTGTAGCCTTTTGCCGTGCTGCATCGACGCCAAAATGGCGACCACTATGGCTTGAGTGAATACCTCCTATACGAAACAAATCTTGCCCTGTCACTAAAACGACAGCGCCTCAAACCTGTCGCTGTGTCGTCCATATTCCCCAGAGAGCGCAAGACGGAAAGGATGACAAGCGGTTTTGGGAAGAGGGGGCCCAGACATACATGAAAATTATAGATGAAGGAAGCGAACAGTCACCGACACCAAGGACCACAGGAGAATGTTTATGTATTAGTTTTTTTTTATTCTGCGGTTAGTGTAATTAATTTATCGCTGAAGGGTACTTGATTACAAAGTAGAAGAAAAGCAACCACATGCCGCCAATGAGATCCGAACCCAAGACCTCTGAATTGCGCGTTCGGTGCTCTACCAACTGAGCTACGGCTGTGGCTGTCCAATATGCTTTCGAGGGTATTTATGTTGCGTGTAACCCAGCCTTGAGAGTGTTCACCAGCGCCACCCTCGTCCATAGTTGCTTACTAGAACGTCCCGTATTTCCGCGAGTGTCACTTCATCGAGTGGTGAGGAAGGAAGCTGTGCTAGAGTCCTAGCTCTTATTCTACTATGGCATCAAGACTGCTACAATTTACATTCAAAAGACAAGGGCAGACAGGCGCTAGTCAGTCGGCTCGTATTATTTCAGCGGGTGCATTCGTTCGTCATTCGATGCTTTCCATTGGCCTGTTTTGCCCAACTGCGCAGAAACATTTTCGTTCCCTTCGAATCTGCATTGCTCGAATCCATGACTGTACACAGATGCTCGCGTATTGGTTTGTATTTTTTTGCTAGTTTCGTTATTGAGTAAATGGTCGGGATGTGAGTAGTGCCAGTGTTAGTACATATTTCACCAACTGCTGTGTGTAGCAGCCGCAAATTCATATCTTAACTCGTCACTGTCTTGCGAATCGCCGTGGCTGATACAAAAGCTCCGACATACACATTTCGCGTGTGTGTACCGGCGTGCGTGTTTTATAGCGTTTTCGCCGTCTACGTTACATGAATGTTGTTGAACAGCTGTATTTTCTTTAAGTTTCATTGCTAGTAGTCTGAAGTGCCGCGTAGTTTCTCAACGTATTTCATGTAGTCTTTGTTCTTTAGTTTTGTCTGTTCATAAATATGACTTTGGTGCTCGATCGTGTAAAGTGAATTGTTCGCAATCTTTGTCTTGCGTGTTGGAGTCAAAGGTTTCTAGTCCTACTCAAAATATCAACCACACAAACAAAAATTAAAAATGACTACAGATCTCATCTTCCCCTCTCCCCCCTAGAAATTTAGACACCATCCTTAATTTCAGCTCCCGGGGAAACCCCTGCACACACTTGCAGACATTTCATCAGGCAGCGATTGGCTTGCGTGATTGCTTCGAAATAATTTTTTCCCACACACCGGCATATTGTAAACTTTTGTGGCCGATAGTACAAGTGCTATTTCAAATTTTCACCCTTTTGTGTCCTGTTTACGCAATCGACATTGATCCCGGCGCCGCGGCTGGAGCAATGAATGAAGGCGGTGCCTTGATTTTATTTGTACAGAAAAGTGTTTAATAATATCTAATTATCAGGAACAAATTCTCACGTACATGGTAACTTGGATCCTGTAATGCACACTTCCCCGTTTGACAGGCGCTCTCGGCTCGTTTTACTCGTCGTCGCTATAGATGAGGCAGCGTGTTAGTAATTTTATGATATACACCAAGAGTTTCCAGGAAGGCCGCCACCAGTTTTTAAAAATTGGATTTCTCAAGTAAAGAGAAGCTCTTTGTGGCATAGTAATACCAGAGTTGTCGGAGGTAAAAAAAGACAACAACAGGCAAATCGTATTAACTAGTAAAGTGATCAACTAAATTATAATAGTTGTAAAGGTGTTTATTCGAACCGCAGGTCGGTAGGCGTTGGTCGGAGGGCGGCAGGACGGACACACTCACAGGCGTCACTCGAGAGTCACAACTGCACTTCGTCTACCTCTTCTCTGCGCTGCTTGAACTCCTTCCAGTCGGTCCCATTACATAGTTCACTTTTTAACTATTACTCATAGGTGCTTGGTTGCGATTGGCGACTTGTAGCCGGCCGTTAGCATGCAATAGCCATATCTGTTTATAAAACTTCTAAAACGCAGTTAACCTCGCCGCTGTGGATGAACAAATTTAGGTCATTTCTCGCGCCATTCGAAAGCCGCGCACCTGCAGGGAACGCAAAGCGATGTAAATCGCGGTGCGGTGTGGGGAGCGCCGCAACGCTGGCGGGACAGAGAATGTCACGTGGCACACGTGCGTCATGGAGTGAAGCGATTTGATGGTCGTCGCAGCCTACAAAATAACGTCATCCGTGCAAAAATACGTAAAATGCACACTGCAGCTTCAGATAATTGCACCTTCTGAATGCAATTATAGCGATTTCCCAGAACGGCCCAATTTTTCTTCAGTACCCCTTTAACGCATTCACGTCTCAAAGCTCTAAAAAGGGCTATAAGAGGCGCCGTTATAGAGAGCTCCGGTATAATAATGGAGTCGCTGCTAAGCCTCGGCAGCTAATTTACTCACAGCTCTCCGCACACGAGCATTTTTTCAACCCACTCCGCAGTACGCAGGCTGGTCGCAATAGTAACAGCAGTGAGCAGGCCTGTCGAGACTGCGCATTACGACCGCAAATTATTCCTTGTGAAAACGCAGAACAGGAGGCTGGGAAAATTTCTTACGCCACTGCTTTACATCCTGTTTGTTCTCGCTCGCGTCTTTAGTCATTTTACCGGAAGCCAGTCTTATTTGCATAGAGCTGTAAAGAGTATGATTAAAGAACATAAACTAGCACACCTTGTGCATATGTACAGCGCGTGCAGTCCGCGTCACTCTTGTGTAGAGCGCTCGAGCAGTCTGCACCACGCAGTCAAAAGTTTTATGGTTTATGGTTTATGGGGGTTTAACGTCCCAAAGCGACTCAGGCTGTGAGGGACGCCGTAGTGAAGGGCTCCGGAAATTTCGACCACCTGGGGTTCTTTTACGTACAGTGACATCGCGCAGCAAACGGGCCTCTAGAACTTCGCCTCCATCGAAATTCGACCGCCGCGGCCGGGATCGAACCCGCATCTTTCGGGCCGGCAGCCGAGCGCCATAACCACCGCGGTGGCTTTCAGTCAAAAGTGAAATTAGAAAGCAGTCCTTGGTTTGCGGTTTGCAGTCCTTGGTTTTACAAATTTCTGCAAATGATTGCAGGTTCATGTGGCTCTACTTCCGCGCAAGCATATCCTTTCAAAGCTTGACGCTACGACGAGGTGTCGGCTTTTATGCAGTGGGAAGCACCGCTCGAGCGCTCTACAAAAGGGTGACGCAGACTGTAAATACCGTCAGCGACTGGCTTCGGGACGATTAATTCGTTAGCAGCGGGATTATCTGACAGCACAACACGAATGCACACCCCTTTGTTGTCATCCTTCAGAAGAACCAACGCATAGCAGAAAAAAAAAAATGAACGCGGGGCGGCCTTGATGCCGCTCCTTATGGGCGCCGAAACCCGGGGAGCAGGGACGCAAGTGCATGTTGCGCGCAGCATTGAGCAGCTGGATGACGCATTCCACGCATTCCTCGAATCTGGCTCACAGCGTTCTGCGTGCGTGTCGCCTGGCGCCAGCCGAGTGCAGTGGGGGAGACTGCAAGTGCACGCAGCTTCGGCGGCGCCGTTTTCAAAAGCTCCCGGGGACCAGAAAGCGAGCTGGCCAGACAAAAGGGGCGGGGACGGCCACATGCGCAAGCGATTCTTCGCCAAGGGCAAAGACTCCCCCCCCCCCCCCCCCCCCCCCCGGGCCTGCTTTCAGCGATCGGCCCCCCTTTGTGGCAACGTCTTAGGGTTGGGTCATCCGCGGAGCGTTCGCCGCACCGGCTTAAAGGGATGATGCGCGAGCCAGTGCGCAGCACAGGGCCCGAAAAAGGCATTCAGGAAGGAACTCGTATTTTGCCCGCCGCCCTGTTTGGACGCACTTTTGTGCGCCCGCCGGCGCCGAGGCGAGGAGAGAAACCTGTCGTCCCCACTGACCGTCCCCACAGCGCCCCTGCGTCAGGTTTTCGAGGTCGCTCTCCTCCGCGGGTAAAGGATTGCCAAACGTTGCCGGGCCTCCTCCTGTCACCTGTTCTTATGCAAGGTAGCACATTCGGGGTCGTTGTGCGCGCCGCCATTGTGCTCTGGGCTCGCCGGTGGGAAAGGCGCAGTCTTTTTTTTTCTTTTCTTTTTACCTCCCTCCCTTCCCCACTCTTCCCTTTTATTCGGCCGGCGTCGAGTATTTAAAGAATGCGGACGGTTGTTGAACCCTGGCTCGGAACAAAGAACCTGTATGCACAGAAAGAAGGGGGGAAGGAGACCTGATTAGGTTGGGCGAACGAGTCTTGCCGGAACACAGCTCGCGCGCACGTTCCGGGAGCCGCGGAAGACCCCCCCTTCGTCGGGCAAACTGCTCGTTTCACCGAAAATTCGGCAAGCCTAGTTCTCTCATAATAAAACAGTCCCTGACGAGGAAGGAGTGGCAGCCGTGCGAATAAAATGAGCTAGAAAACGCTGCATTTGTTGGCGGCCATCATCACCCGGCCATATTAAAAAAAGATGGCTACGAGCCAGGGATTCTTTAAATGCGCGGCTTGCAGCACCCGGTAATAATGCCAGAGGAAAAGGGAGCGGAAGCAAGTTTTTGTGAAGCTGGAAAGTGTATGCTGCGCTGACACACCCGAAGGCGTTAAGAATGCGTGTACGAGCATTCATTGCGCGTAAATCCTGTTTTATTCGCTTCTCTTTAGACTCCTTGCGCGCTGAACTGCGAACATTAGAAATAACTTTGCCCTCTATATCCGCCTAAAGCACTGTTTTCCGCAGGTACGTGTGCTTTAGCTATTACTTATTACAGAGCGAAAGAAAGCGTGTGACCGGCGAAAATCAACGAGCTTTAGAATAGGTTGCGGGCTTGGGCAGGGCATGTAATGCGAAGGCAAGACAACCGCTGGTCCTTAAGGGTAACGAAGTGCATTCCAAGAGAAGGCAACCGTAGCAGGGGCGGCAGAAGGTAAGGTGGGTGAATGACATTAGGAAGTTTGCAGGCATAGGGTGGATGCAGCTGGCAAAGGATAGGGTTAATTGGAGAGACATGGGAGAGGCCTTTGCCCTGCAGTGGGTGTAGTAAGGCTGATGATGATGATGATGATGATGATGATGATGATGATGATGATGATAAATCTTATCGGTTATGGGGAATAGCGGGGCCGCCAGTGACCCTTGGGTTAGCGTTCTGCGCATGCTCACTTGCGTCCGCCCAGCTATTCCCCTATCCCCCTAACTGATGGGGTCACCATATTCTAAAGCTTTCTAATGACGTGCAGTGTAGTAAGCTCAAGAAGGAAGAAGGGCAGGAAGCCAGACGCATTCAGCTAATAAATGATTTGCTGACAGCATGACCTGCTCAGCTCGGGGGTATCTTTTCTTTTTTCTAGCGAACAGGATTTATGCGCTGTTTTTTGGTCTCGTTACAATAGAGAGTTAGCATAGCGAAGACATACTAGCGGATACGTTAACTGGATTATTGCACGCCAGCTGAGCATATATGCTGTGGCAGGTGCATTCGGGACCATTGCGGTCTCCGCTAGTACGTCTCTGCTATACGCTAAACCTGTCGAATGAAAGCTAGTGCGGAAAATGCGGACAGAAACAGTCCCGAAAAGTTTCATGTATGCAGATTCCTGGATAGAGCAAGCTCTTGATGCTCGCTTGTCTTCATAGTGTACAAAGCACGCAATTTTCCTTTCACAAAGAAGCTGCTCTACAGTGTTGCCTTAGAGGTTAATGCACTAGCTCACTCTCTGGCCGCTACTCGGTCAGTGACAGCTGTTGAACACATAAAATAGAAAAGGTAAAGGGTTCGTGCGGTATGGTTTGCGAAGGGAGGGGGGGGGGTAATGTTTTGTAGCTGCACGAGGGTTATGAGAAACGTCGTAATGGAGGGCTGCGGATTAGCTTCCTGTCACACCTCACGAAGTACATAGAATTATAACAAGCTTGAAGCCGAACAGTGTAGGACATGATAAAATTCATGCCAGGTATATAAAACCCATGGTTGACCTCATCATTGATGCGCACACTTACATTGTAAATCTAAAATACAATACTTTTGCCCTTCTTCGTGAACTAAAATTGAGTAAAGTCATACCAGTTTTTAAGAAAGGAGATAAAACACTAATGAGTAATTATCTACCAATTTTCAGCCTTCCGTTTCTCAGCAAGGCTATAGAAAAATTCATTCAACGTCGACTTGTTAGCTGCCTCGATAAACCTTTGCTTTACCCGAAGCAATTTGTTTTCCTCTCTAATTATTCCACAAGCCTCGATTTAATTGCTTTCTCTGATAAAAAAGAAATTGATAAAGGCAATTACGCTCGCTCAGTTTTCGCTGGCTTCACTAAGCCATCTCACCTAATTGAGCACAATATTATCTTCCTGAAACTTACAGCATTTGGTATTAATAGTCTTGCCCTAAAGCACTTCTTCGCGGTTATCTATGCAACCTTCAAATAACTTTGAACCTATCGAGGATTTTATGTGACTCTCAAATAATTAATACAGGGGTGCCACAAGGCTCCATTCTAGGGCTTTTGCCATTTCTAATTTATAATAACTATTTATCTCGCTACCTTACGTTTCCTTAATGTATCGCATATGCTGTTGGTCCGACTATAGCTAGTAACTCCTCCCTTGATATGGTTACTTCCAACCTCAACCATACCCATGTGGTGTCAAAACAACACGCCACTAATCAACCCTACAAAAACACAATTCATAATTTTCTGTTCACGCCCCGTAGCTTATCTATAGATGGTAAAAATCAAATGATCTGCAATAATTCCCAACTAATATTTCCTGCTGACAGGTGTTAGTTTTTAGGCATAGAACTTGACGTTTCATTAAAACTTCACCTTCATATTACTCTTCGCCGATAAACTACTTACGGCATCAGGGTTCTCTTAAAGGCCCGACATTATTTCCACTAATCAACCCTAACAACACTATACCATGATTTCACTCATCGCCACCTTAATTATTGCATCACACAATGGGGGCTCACGTATCATTCATTTCATTTATTTTTGCCTTAAAGGCCCGAGGTCATTACATAAGGGGGAGCAAACTCAAGATTTTTGTGCCACTAAGAACAAGAACACAAAGAATAATTCGTTAGCAGCAAAATTACACACACACACACACACACACACACACACACACACACACACACACACACACACACACACACACACACACACACACACACACACACATATATATATATATATATATATATATATAATATATATATATATATATATATATATATATATATATATATATATATATATATATATATATATATATATATATATATATATATATATATATGGAACACACATCGCACGGCTACAGCACCTACACAACCAAGTCCTGCGTATCATTACTTTCAGTCCATGCAGTGCGTATGTTTCTGCCTTTTTTTCAGACACTTAATTAATATTCTGCTCATTTCCGACCTAGCCACATATAATTTCTGGGCTCCTTCGTTTTCGAGTTTTACCCGACTAACCCATTCCATACAAATTTATTATAAAATTTGGTTAAACCCGACTTCTACCTAAAAATGCGCCCGAGAACTCATCTTTTTCAGACACTGCACTGAACTCAGCGGATATTTTGTGTTTATTGCAGAGGTGTGTTTTCGGTCAACAGGTTATCTTAAACTTCTTTTAACGCTTGTTACTGATGACGCGCCTAAATTTGTACGTTTGAAAAGTAAATTTTAGAAACGATAGGCGAAAACACGAGCACTGAGCAGACGTCTTATTTGGATCATCATATCAAGCGCTATCCACGCTAACGACGTACTGTTCCAAGGTTCTCGTGCGTTTATATTGGCCGCTACAGGTGATGCTGAATGAATGTTTTCACACTGTACAAAGGTAGGCAGGTCTTGCACGACATCGAAGTTGAGTACAGAAGATTGGTAATGATTCGGGCGAAATAATTGTACTACCTATGGGAAAAAAGATCTTGATTGCGCATACAGTTTTCCAATGCAGCCTGCAATTTTCATGCTGTTTTTGAAATAATGAGCAAACAATATTGCGTTTTATGCTTGTGCAAAAACCAGGGCTTGTAGTAATTCGGCTTCTGCTGCAAAAAAAAAATGTCTCGGAAAAGCACGAAATTCGGAAGTTTTTGTTGAATTACCCTATTTGTACCCGAATCTGAGGTCGAAAATTATCGCTCCATCGCTCGATTTTTACCCCCCGAATTCTGGAAAAATTATATACACGTATAACTTGGGCATTTTCGCATGTCGCTTTGTTAATGTCGTTAATCTTCACATATCGGCAAGATCTTGCTAATACCAATGTTGCTAATGTTGCTAATTTCTCATGAAGAAGTAACTCCCTCCTTCCAAAAATGCACGGCTCAGTGGTTATGGTGCTCGGCTGCTGACCCGAAAGGCGCGGGTTCGATCCCGGCCGCGGTGGTCGAATTTCGATGGAGGCGAAATTCTAGAGGCCCGTGTACTGTGCGATGTCAGTGCACGTTAAAGAACCCCAGGTGGTCGAAATTTCCAGAGCCCTCCACTACGGCGTCCCTCATAGCCTGAGTCGCTTCAGTAAGGCTAAGAACACGACAGAAACAAGTCTTTTATAAGAAGCGCAGGTCCACCTTCATTTATGTGACCCTCTTTTCTTGAAAAAGTAGCCTTCTCCGACACTTTCCTACTCTTTGTCAATCTATAGAAGAGGCAGAGAACGAATAAAGTTTTTGTAAATGCAAAATTGCTTCGGCAACAGCCGGTGCCTCAGTTTTCATTTTGTTGCCTATATCATCACCCATCGAAACCAGAGCATGGATGATAGCCGGTGGTCTTGAGCCTATGTAGAGAACCTGCAGCTCTACGAATGCGAGGACGAAGACGCCCGGCTTTAATTTTTGTTTGCTCTTTCTTAACGTTCGTTGGCTTTAGAACAATAGTTTACAGCACATGTTCAGGGTAAAAATAACCAGCGCTGTCGTCGACAAAGCAAGCGCGAAAAGAATAACACAACTGCGGACACAAAGGTTTCTATTATGAGACCGTCAGCTCTCGTGATTGCAAAAAGCGGTCGTCATGCGTTGTAACCAAGAGCCAGCTGCACCGTTTTGTCATCGTCACAAGCCGGAACCTTCCTTTTCTTGCGTTTCATATCTATTGCCCGATTTTTTCCTTTTTTTCTTCATTTGTCTATGACGCTCGTTCAGACGCATGTGTGGAGGATAAGACATGAAAGCACGGAACAGGCGGAGCAAGCCCACAGTAAGAACAGGTAAGTTCCGGAGCTGTCATTCGAAAGTGACGCGCGCTTGGGGGAGCCATTTGGTCGCGAATCAACCAATTACCATATTTGGACGGCCAATAAAGCGACCGGCGCTCCTCAATTTTTCCCTTCCCTTAGAGGGGCTACGGACGCGTGGAAGCGCCGACCGAGAGGCCCGTGGCTAGAATTACACCGAGGTGGCAAAGCACAAGACGCCTTCCTAGCCTACCCGGTAAACTAGCCCGACCATGGAAGAGGAGGAGGAGACGTCAGCTGCCCGGGCGCTTCGAAAAGCGGCAGCATTGCGATGCGTCCCGATAAGACACGCACTTGAGTTGAATCGGCCGGAGCAAGAAGGGCGCTCTCCGCGACTGCCGCCCCCAATGTCAAAGCGCACGCTGGCGGGGCTCATTGTCGGGCGAAAACTCCGCGCATGACTTGTCGCTCAAAAAAATGCGCGCGCACACAATGGCGGCAGGTCGGGCGCCTCGAGAAATCGCGTTCCCGGTAACGGCGCACGACGCTATCGCGCGGTCCCATTTGGCCGTGGGCAAAGACCTCGCGTTCTGGGCGGTCCTGGCGCGGGCTGCGGCGTAGCCAATGAGTCAGAGAGGCAGAGGGGAAATGATTCAGTGCCGCGTTCCTGCCTTTAATGTCCGCTCTTCTTTTTCGCTTGACATGCGAAGCTCTCTTGCTCTCAATCTGATAAGGACGTCGTGTATGACGGCGCCGGTGCGCGCTTGGACCGTGGAGAAGTAGGCGAAAGGACGAACTGTCGGCGCCGCTGCCAAGCAGATCCACAAGCAGATCCAGAACGCGGGTCGCTATTCGAACCGTAGGAAGAGGCAACGCACTCGGGGCGACCTGAATAGACCCGCCCACAAAGAAATCACCTTGAGGAGGGCCCTTCCCAACGATCGTCTCCGGAGGAGCGGAAAGCTTCACCCAGCGAAAGTTGGTGCGGTTTTTATTAGATCTTTCTCCTTTATTTCTCTCTCTCTCTCTCTCTCCGGGAAGTAGTTCTGCTATACAGCAAATATTCCTATCCAAAGTGTAAGTGAAGATAGCAATAAAGCCGAGTTGCTAAGAGCTTGAAATAAGGCAGGACACCACGGTCCCTTATTGAATCAGGCGGTTCCGTTGGAAATTAATGGTTACAACAGCTGTGTGTACTGCCCCCAGCTACTTCAACCGAATGAGCGGCAAAACAAACCCGTCGCTTTTCGCCGAGGCGTGATTTAATGCTCCAGTTTACACCCGTGAATATGTTATTATTATTATTATTATTATTATTATTATTATTATTATTATTATTATTATTATTATTATTATTATTATTATTATTATTATTATTATTATTATTATTATTATTATCGTTGTTGTTGTTGTTGTTGTTGTTGTTGTTGTTGTTGTTGTTGTTGTTGTTGTTGTTTTCAACGCACAGAAGACAGCAGTGTAAGGACTGCACCCCACGAAGCTGCAAGCGCTGAAAAATGCCGCGTACTGGGAAGCAGGTTCTCTGGAGCCTCTCACTAGCTAAAATCTGTGTGCACAAATGCCCTCCTGGTTACAGTATCGGGTCCATAACCCAAGTCGGCGAACTGGGATTATATCCCAACTTCTGGCAGGAATCTCCGCTGGAGGCGTCATATCCTCTTCCGTGCTGTCTCTCTCCTCTTGTGTCCTCTTCGTGCTCCTGCCCTCCAAGATGCGAAGCATGGTGTTGCATACGGTTGGTGCACACGTGATGTCATGACTGCATAGGTGTCTAGTGGGCCCAAGAACTTACTTTCGCCACAAGTAAAAATGAAGGTGTCAAACGAAACTGGCTCATTCGTAAGCTTTAGTCCTTGGGTTCGAAAAAGTAAACCGTGATCAAACAACCTCACACCCATTTCCACATCAGCACTCAGACGGCAAGCAAACTCGTGCCGGCTTTCCTTTCCCGCATATTCTACGAGAGACGCCAATAACACTGCGGTCCTCGGCGGTTCGCCTGACAGGAAGGGCTCAGGTCGCAGGCCTAAGTTCGTTCCCCCCCTCCCCCACCCCCTTTTTTTTCTTTCTAAGATGGAAAATACAGACCCACTGGCCACCGACTCGCAAACATTCAGCGTGTGTAAACGGCGGAACAGCTGCCGGCTGCCGTTCGCTCCGCGCGCGGGCTCGTTGCACGGGGGAGAGCACGAGACGGGAGGGCCGTCGTGCGGTCGGCCCGCTACGCGTGGCGAGCTGGCCAGGCCGGGGCAGGTATGACGCTTGGCGCTCGTATCTGCGCATCGAATGGGCGGCCAAACGGCGCCGAATGAGGCCGCCCCCGGCGCCCTTGCTGGGCGGCTGTTGCGTTACGGCGCGCGCGCGTGTGTCCCGACCACTGCGGCACCTTGTAGACAGGCGGATCCGCGGCCATCGCGGGATGTAGTATACGAGCGCTGATGGGAGGGGGCGGCGGCCAACGATTCACTCTTTGGGTCAAGATGAGCAGCTGCGGCCAGCCCCCCGCGGTGCGCGCGTCCGTTTTCGTTCGAGCTCCGGGTGAATTTAACGCGCCCGCGGGCCCTCTGCCGCCCACTAATCATTGTCACGGCGCCGCGCTCCAGGAGCGCGCGGCGGTTGGCACGTGCCTGGCGCGGGCATGCGCGCGCATCTGTTTGCCTAATGGCCCTGCGGCCAGGTAGGCCGGAGCGGTGCGCGGACCCCGGTGGCAGGGATACCTCCTGCGGAGAAGGCTAGATTCTTCGTTATGGCCAAGAAATACGGCTCCAAATGGCGCTCCCCTCCCTTTCTCGCGATGCTTTACTCGAGCATGTCACGCTAGAATGTGCACTCGTGGAAAGTGCCGCTCTTCCGCCGATGCTTTCCCCCTACGTTGTACCGTTCCGGGGCACCGCCGAACAACACATGCGCGGACATCACTGGCTGGCTGTACACGCTAGCTATGTACATACGTAGGCCTGAAAACCTGGCTCGCTTGCCAGGAGACGCCGTGGAAGGTGTCAGCTTAGCGGTAGGACTGAGAAGGAGGATCACTTGCTGCGGTTACAAAGAGAAAAATGACGAAGTTACTAGAGTGCTGGCTTCTCTGAGACTTCAAAGGCGGTCACTACTGCCAGCACTAAACGGTGGCATACCATCTGCATTCGTTCAGTCACGTGCTCGTGTGAGATATATATTTTTTTTCCTCTGGCACCTGAAGGCTAACATACTTGCTCAGAGCTCGGAGGGTGAGGTTGCTTTTACAGTGAGTGAGTAGTCTTTATAAGCAATTATAATATATATAAAGCTATTCCACCTGTTAATGTTCGCTTTCTTTTTTCATCGTAATGCAAGGTTAAGCTCGGCGCTGAATTTTTGCGCAGCTCCGTTCAGCAAATCCACCCCATGCGGTTTTCTTCCTCTCCTTATTATTTTTTTTTTGCGTGATTACAGGGATATTCTAAGATTTCTGCTTCGAGAGCAATGCATTTACAAAGTTTGATGAAAACGTTCATCACCGCCATCAGCCTCACTACGTTCACTGAAGGACAAAGACTTCTCCCATTGACCTCCAGTTAAGCCTTATTACAAGTATATTACTCACTCCCAGTCAATATTTCAAAGTTGCTGTCTAAGACGAAGAAAATTCGACTGTCCCGTTATTTTTGCATTTTTTTAAGATTAGAAATGCGTTACAAGTGTAGTAGCTCGCGACGCCGATGAGATGAGTCAATGGCGCCCGAATCAACGTTAATGTTAGTTCCATTAACGTTGGCCCGAATCAGGAACTGCGCGCCCGCGGGGCCCAAGCCTCCGGACGCAATAATAGGCAGCCAAACCACGGCAGCCAAAAACCATATTGTGCGAATCTAAAACCATTCAGTGCGAATCGCTCTCCCGTCACACTATCACACTATTGTTGGCATAAAAAGCATATGCTCGTTCAACGAAGACGCAAAGAAGAAAATACAGTAATTTGTTTGCAAAATCACAAAAGACAGAAAACACGTTGCTCTTCGGTATATCCCTGCCTATAGTATGAAGTATATACGCTAAGAACATTAGAGCAGCTTTTCTTGCAGCTTGTCAGCATGCTTATCAGCGACCATCGGCAACTTATTTGGACATCCGCTGTTAACATTAAGCCAAATAAACGACAAGGATTTCTTTTTAATGCCCCCGTTAGACTATATAGGGAAACCCCGCATAGCCAGCGTGACGAGCTCCGTGTAGTAGGCTAGACTTATTTAGGCTTCTCCACAGAGTAACTTGAACCATCAAAATTCGCAGACATGTTTTACAGAGTAAACAGCTGTCAGTGCGGAGCGTGAGGCAATGGCACAGTTCCGGAACTCGGCTGCGGAGTAGCTATATAGCAGAGCAGAATATCCGTCAGCTAAAGTTTTCTTGTTGCTCCACTATTTCATAATTCTTTGCTCAAGTTTTTAGCGCCTTGTGTTCCCTTTCTATCTTCGCGTAAGCTTTACGACAACAACAATACCTCGACAAGATTCGGATTCTCCTGCTTGTATAGCGAGCCTATACAAGCGACGCCTCACACCAACGTTACTGACGCATTACCGGCACCATGCTGGCACATAGGACAGATGGTAAAGGGCTTGCTTTATTTTATACTTTGCCGCGCTCCGACCCCCATGTCGAAGGCTCCCAAACCCATCTCGGTGCGCGACCCAGAGTCTTAACCGCTCTCCGATACAGTCGAGTGCTTAAAGCGCACGCATTTTGGCACCGTTATGCGCACCGGCGCCAGAAGACGAAATCGCGGGTGCACTCGAAAGCAGAGGAAGCAGTGAGTGTGTGATGGACAAGGTAAGGCCTGGGTGCACGACCTTGTCAAACTCGCGCAGCCTTCAACGGCAGCGCACTCACGGAGTCTTCAGCGAGGGGCGGCGCATGGAGTCTTAAATTATGCCCCGTCAATGCGCGCACGGTTAGCGCACACAAAGGCTTGCAGCTAAGTGACAAAGGCGTCCGGATTCCTGTCCCAGCGACGCAGCGTCTTTGTCGCCGTCCCCTATGGGTTGATTTCTTCGAGTCCGGATCCAGCGCTCCGCATTCACCGCGGGCGGGAAAACCGCGTCCGCGGCGCCGAGCGCAAACGAATCTCCGCGTGCACCCAGTTTCGCACGCACGACTCCTTCGCACGTCATAAAAGGCATCCCACAGGCTCCATGACGTCGTTCGCGGCCGATCCCCGCCACGGGGAAAGGACTGCAAACCGTACCAAATTGGATTTGGGGCCACAAAGCCACTCGCGAGGTTACCGCGCGGGCCGCATGGGCGACGAACCGCGGGGAACGCTGTTTTACAACCGAACAAAACTCGTAAACTTTAATTTCGCCCAATTGACGCGAGGCGCACGTAAATCTCGCGACGTTGGGCGGGCGGCGTTGTTCAGCGCGCCGCACCGGGGGCGTTGCTCGGGGCGGACAACAAAGGGGCGAGGCCCGA
Source organism: Amblyomma americanum (assembly GCA_030143305.2). Lineage (NCBI taxonomy): Eukaryota > Metazoa > Arthropoda > Arachnida > Ixodida > Ixodidae > Amblyomma > Amblyomma americanum. The sequence continues at coordinate 63,370 of JARKHS020032483.1, forward strand.
CATGATCGGCGCTCGACGACCGCTGCTCCTCGCGCGCGGCCACGGACCGGCTCGAGATGAATAGCGGGTACCTTTATGACGTGCTCCCCGGCGGCATTATGCACGTGACCCGGTGCTTGTTGCGGTGTTCCGGCACTCGCAAGGTTGAACTCCGCGGCTACGGTGGCTGGTACCGCGGCTGAATGCCGCCGCATCCCCGCCACAGGGCGCTGCGGACGCAATCAGGGAACCATACGCTCCGTCCCGCGGCAACGGCTTTCTTCTTCTGTCTACCTGCAACGCGCTAAATCACGTTCCTTGACGCCTCCCAGCGAGGCTGGCTGCGTTTTGCCTTCACTGGCAGATGTGCGCGCGTCATTTCCAAGGCAACCTGTCGCGGCCGGCGCTCGCATGCGCAGGTCACTTGCCGCATGCGCGGAGCGTTTGCGGTGGCACGCAGCTGCTCATGCCTGCATAGGAACACGCATGTATCAGAACTTCCATGTGCAAACGGAAATAGGGCGGCAAAGCTGTGCAGCGGCGATCATCCGCTTGAACAGCTTTCTTAAATTCCCTGCATGTCATAAGGCAGCGGCAAAAGATAGGGAGGACGTGCCGCCTGGAAGGGCCAGCACGGCAAGAGTATTCCTCGTTGACATCCTATAGGGACATGCATGGTATACTGCGCTGTGCATGTGGTGCTGGTATGCAGTCCTACCAGTGAAAATTTGGTTACAGGAAAGAGGCATTTTCGTTCCTTGGGGGATCATAATGTTTGCTTTGTAAAAAAAACACGGATACAATGGAACACGTATTCCTCGAATGTTGGGATGCGGTCTTCTACCGGGACGTTTTGCAGTGGACGCTGAAAAAAGATTTGGCTTTGACACCACGTGGTATTTGGTACCTCACACTTGTAAATGAGGACGTCCAGTATGACCTTGCCATGTTGCAGTGTCTTCATAACGCTTGCAGAAGCAGGGGTCGTATTCTATAAGCTGTCCATTTCCCGTTGTCTATTTCGCGTCCATTCGGTATTCTGTCCGTGGTCACTCAGACATACTCGCGGCTTTCAAGCCTTTGGGGCAAGCGACCCGGCCATTGGGTGGTTGGCGATCGGACATTACCATTGGCTGGAATTGGATGTAATATGCATCCAATGGTGAAGTGCATTGCAGCGCTCTGTCATCAGCAGGCCAGCAGACCTGACCACTGTTGCCATTGGCTGCGATATCGCAGCCAATGGTGAGGTCCTGTTGCGAACCACCCAATGAACGGGTCGCTTGTCCCAAACGCTTGAAAGCCAATAGTATACCGAGTGACCACTGACAGAGGACCGAATCGACACGAAATCGACAACGGAAAATGGACAGCTTATAGAATACGGCCCCAGGATGACCTTTAGGCATTGTGACTAGGGCGCAAGATCGTTGTGCTGTTACTATGTTGAATGTGTATGTAAATAGAGAGAAGTGAGGCAGCAAATGTGTGATGACGCTGTCCTAGGTATGCTGCACAAACTGGTTCAAATGAAAGTTGATTAGACGCGAGTGTCTGTCAGTAAACATGACAACAACGCTGTTTTATCTATACAAGACCCCCCCCCCCCCCCAAAGCCGAGTCAGGCAACGAGGAAAAAAAAGTGGTGCTAATATGCGCCTCACATAAATGTCAGCAAGCAGTAGAAGCTAGCTAGCCACCTTGTAGCAAACGCTACTAAATTTTTTTTTCTTCAGGGCTATACGTTATCAGTTGTAATTTTATTTTCGAACGACGCATAATGGTTGCTTCTATACTTATACTGTGTGCTTCGAGAAAGGCACCTTATGCTTAGGTCGAGTTCGTCGTTCGCTTCAAACACCTGTGAGGTATCACTGGCAACCAAGCCATCACCCCTCAAAGATGACAGATTAAAGTATTAATTACCAACAGAAACAGCCCTGTATGCAGCGTTTATCCATGCAAGTAAAAGGACCAACACGTAACACCGTTTAGATCACCCCAAACAGTTCTTTTTTTTTTTGCGGCGGAAAAAGTCCTCTGCAACAATCAGACAGACAGAACTGTCACTTGACATCCTTCCCCCAGCCTGTCAAACTGTGCGAAAGAGAGTCGGCTACGGCGTATATTACTTCCAACGTGATATCTTCACGTCGGAATTCTTCAAGAATTAGTGCTACATAGAAAATATTAGTTGCTAAATTCTTTTGCATTTGCCATACAGGGTAAATAAAATTAAATTCAAATAAGCTACATCCGTTCTTCGAATCTGTAAGTTAAGCATGCAACAGCAGTCACTCTGGACAAAATTGTTCCTTAGGCCATATGGCGCATGAAGATCATCGTGTAAAACACACATGGATTCACTTCACAAGCATACCTAATTCTGTTATGGCCGACAGCTAAACACTAAAAAAGACTAGAAAACCGCACTCTAAGCCTAAGCCTGTACTCTAAGCACAAAGCACACAAATGACACTAACTTCAGAATGTAATCCTAAAGAGGGACGATTAGTCCGTGCGGAGAATGTGCCCACGGTCCCCCTGTAGTTTGTATTTGAGTGACAAATGGACTGTCTTTTAAGGACTAATACTTGAGGAAACGCAGTTAACCCCCTCGGACTAACCCTTGTGCCATTTTTAGTTATTTCTGGCATGGAGTATGCGTCTTCAATCCGCCCCCAGTTTTTCATTGAGCCTGTAAGTTATTCTGTCACAGTTGTACCCGTGTCACGCCATGGAGCAAAATTAACAGTATCTCTTTCTGAGCTAGTTGGTGTAACATTGTGTAACAAAAGTAAAAACAGCGCTAATTTTTACACAAACCACATAGAAAGACCAGACAGGACGGGCGCTGACTACAACTATGTTCCGTATTGAAAGCCATATATGTTCCATGCATGTAATGTAGCCCTAAGAACGTGAACGCATGCGCATTTCTTACATGGTAAGAAAATAGAAAACAAAAAAACGCACACACTCAGACAAAAACTACTCAATATCGCGTATTTTTTAGCAATCTATGCTCACTTTCTCGTAGGGAGATACAAGTGGCGCTGACGCACATGCCACCTCTCTCTTTGATAAAAAAGGCTTCTGCCAGTTCGTGACATAATCTATCTTTACATAGAAATTTAATATCGCCAAGCCGTAGTTCACAGTTTTTTTTTATCAATGCAAGAGCGGCAATGGACGGGTAGGTTTTCGGACGAATCTGATGCGTTCCCTGACGACCTTTTGTATTCCCCAGCACGCTCGTTTACGCAGCGTCCAGTCTGACCGACGTACACCTTGCCACATGTAAGGGGGATCTCGTAGACCACTCCCGTGGCACACCTTACGTAGGGGTTCGAGTTCTTCTTTCCACACCCAGATGTAGCTTTGGCACCGCTCCTAACCTTGGGGCACATCTTGGCCAGTTTGCAGGGGGCGGCGAAGACCATGGGGACTCCGTACTTGTTGCCAACTCGTTTTAAATTGTGGGACACCTGGTGAATATACGGTATCACCATTGGTTTGGCTTCACCGAAATCTTTCCGGTGTTGCCTCCTTGGCTTACCCTTAAGTTTCTGCAGCAGTGCCTCGGTCACGGTAGCCAAGACATGGTCAGGGAACCCTGCTTTACGCAGTCTATTCACCTCACCCTGGAAGCTCGCCCGCATCATGTGAAAGCACGACTTGATGAGTGCTGATTCCATAGAAAGGGTGGCAATAGCCCTCTTAACAGTTTTTGATTGAGCCGAATCAAACGGTAAAAAATCTTTCTTGGCCCTAGGAAAGTAGCGCCAGCAAACACTTCCGTCCCCCAGCTTAATGTTAAGGTCCAAGAACTGGAGGCAGTCCTGTTCGAGGAAGCTCAAATGTGAAAGAGAGCCCCTTCCCATGTTGTGCGAACATTTCTAAAATTTTCATGGAAGTCTCCTCATAGCGGCCTGTGTCATGTCTCTTTAAAATCACTAAAAAATCGTCAACATATCTAAAAATCTTTAGGACAGTTCCACCGTCAGTTATGATGCCAAAATGTTGTCAATGGATGCGAGAAAAATGTTACATAAAACTGGCGCGACGCATGAACCGATGCAAATGCCCTGGTGTTGTAGGAACCGCCAGTTGTCAAACTGGATGAAGGTGGACTTAATATAAAACTCTAAAAGAGACATGAAATTGTCGACGCTCACCCACGCCTTGTTTTGAAATGCAATAGTGCCGCTTGCTTCTATACATTGTCGAACAACAATGAACAGGTCGCTATGGGGTACATAGTAAAAAAGATCTACATCTATAGAGAAGGCGTAACCAATCTGCTTTTCCCTCTCCAACACGCCGGCTACATCGAAAGAATTTTTCGTGGAAAAGGGGTCGGAAACGTGCAAATCCTTCAGGTGCTTGAGCAAAAAGCGGCTGATGTGTTGCTGCCAAGTGCCTTTCTCACTATGGCCCTAAACGGTGCCTCTGGTGTATGGGTCTTAACCGCAAAGAAAATTGACAAGTTATTCACAGAAGAGTTCGAAACAGCTCTTGCCAGGCTATGCAGCTCAAGGGATTTGCACAGGGCAACAGCCTTGCCTTTCATCCTGGTGTCGGACGGTTTGATTTCCACAAAGTTCTTCAAACTGTCTACGCCGTCGAAAATGCACCTCTATTCATTTTCTTTTTCTTTTCCTGCTTTTCTTGCGACGCGGCGATTAAAAGCCAACAGCTCGTGTGCCGGTACGGAAGGCTCAAAGCTGTACTTTGGACCTTTTGCCAAGACGTCTGCGATGTCTTTTGGCACATTCAAGTTGCCTAGAACCACAGGTCCGCTCTTGTTCTGTTCCTCCTTAGGATTCTTTATACCGGTGTGCAGGGTCTTAATCAGTACGCACCTCCATAATGCCTCCGCAGTCTGGGCCGCTTGTCTTCTTAGGGACTGCAGCTTCTTCTTAGCTATCCACTCCACGTCTTCACTTAAGCAAACCAAAGTTTAACCAATCAGAAAGAAAAATGAAGAAAATGAAGACAGGTGCGTTCTCGACGGCGTAGACAGTTTGGCAAGGACCACACTTCAGAAGAAACCCGCTCCGAGAGGGAAAGCCTTGACTGACAAGGTGACCGCATATTGCAAGGATAATGGCCTGACCACGCTGCAATCGGACAAAGAAGGGAACTTTGTTCTCATGCCTTCAGGCCTTTATAAGAAGAAAGCTTTACAAGCAATATCGAAGAACTTAGCGGAAATCAAACCATCCGCCACCAGGATAAAAGGCAACGCTATTGCCCTGTGCAAATCCCTGGACCTGCAGAGCCTGGCAAGAGCTGTTTCGAACTCTTTTGTGAATAGCTTGTCAATCTTCTTTGCGGTTAAGACCCATAAACCAGAGACACCATTTAGGGTCATAGTTAGTGAGAAAGGCACTTGGCAACAACACATCAGCCGCTTTTTGCTCAAGCACCTGAAGGATTTGCACGTTTCCGACCCCTTTTCCAAGAAAAATTCTTTCGATGTAGCCGGCGTGTTGGATAGGGAAAAACAGATTGGTTACGCCTTCTCTATAGATGTTGTAGATATTTTTTACTGTGTACCCCACAGCGACCTGTTCATTGCTGTTCGACAATATATAGAAGCAAGCGGCACTATTGCATTTCAAAACAAGGCAGGGGTGAGCGTCGACACTTTCATGTCTCTTTTAGAGTTTTATATTAAGTCCACCTTCATCCAGCTTGACAACCGGCGGTTCTATACGACGCCAGGACATTTGCATCGGTTCATGTGTCACGCCAGTTTTATGTAACACTTTTCTCGCATCCATTGACAACATTTTGGCATCACTAACTGACGATGGAACTGTCCTAAAGATTAATGTTGACGATTTTTTAGTGATTTTAAAGAGACATGACACAGGCCGCTATGAGGAGACTGCCATGAAAATTTTAGAAATGTTCGCACAACATGGGAAGGGGCTCTCTTTCACATTTGAACTTCCTCGAACAGGACTGCCTCCAGTTCTTGGACCTTAACGTTAAGCTGGGGGACGGAAGTGTTTGCTGGCGCTACCTTCCTATGGCCAAGAAAGATTTTTTACCGTTCGATTCGGCTCAATCAAAAACTGTTAAGAGGGCTATTGCCACCCTTTCTATGGAATCAGCACTCATCAAGTCGTGCTTTCGCATGATGCGGGCGAGCTTCCATTGTGAGGTGAATAGACTGCGTAACGCAGGGTTCCCTGACCATGTCTTGGCTACCGTGACCGAGGCACTGCTGCAGAAACTTAAGGGTAAGCCAAGGGGGCAACGCCGGAAAGGATTTCGGCGAAGCCAAACCAATGGTGATACCGTATATTCACCAGGTGTCCCACAATTTAAAACGAGTTGGCAACAAGTACGGAGTCCCCATGGTCTTCGCCGCCCCCTGCAAACTGGCCAAGATGTGCCCCAAGGTTAGCAGCGGTGCCAAAGCTACATCTTGGTGTGGATAGAAGCGCGCGAAGCCCTACGTAAGGTGTGCCACGGGAGTGGTCTATGAGATCCCCCTTACATGTGGCAAGGTGTACGTCGGTCAGACTGGACGCTGCGTAAACGAGCGTGCTGGGGAATACAAAAGGTCGTCAGGGAACGCATCAGATTCGTCCGAAAACCTACCCGTCCATTGCCGCTCTTGCATTGATAAAAAAAAAAACTGTGAACTACGGCTTGGCGATGATTAAATTTCTATGTAAAGATAGATTAGCTCGCGAACTGGCAGAAGCCTATTTTTATCAAAGAGAGAGGTGGCATGTGAGTCAGCGCCACTTGTATCTCCCTACGAGAAAGTGAGCATAGATTGCTAAAAAATACGCGATATTGAATGTTTTTTGTCTGAGTGTGTGTTTTTTTTTTTTTCTTATCATGTAAGAAACGCGCATGCGTTCATCTTCTTAGGGCTACATGTATGCAACATGTGGCTTTCAATAAACATAGTTGGAGTCAGCGCCCGTCCTGTCTGGTCTTTTTATGTGGTTTGTGTAAGAATTAGCGCTGTTTATACTTTTTGTCACACAGAGCAAATAAAGTGTGCGATTCAACTTGCTTTCAAAGTGCAACGAGAGAATCAGGAAAAGAAAAGTACGGTAACATTCTTCCCGCGAGAAATAAGAAAAGTTTAACCGTAAGATGAGAAAAGTGAAAGGGTAAAGCTTTCACTCAGACATATGTATGTTATGGCTGTGTTTCCGAATTAAACTATGTAGTCCCGCGACGCTTGCCTCACAAATACGTTGGACTAAAGTACCGTAACTGTTATCGCGGAATTTCTTTTCGTGCAACAGTGAAACTACGCGAAAAAAGTTAATTTTCGAAAACTGTGGCATCACCCGCCGCGGTGGCTCAGTGGTTAGGGCGCTCGCCTACTGATCCGGAGTTCCCGGGTTCGAACCCGACCGCGGCGGCTGCGTTTTCATGGAGGCAAAACGCTAAGGCGCCCGTGTACTGTGCGATGTCAGTGCATGTTAAAGATCCCCAGGTGGTCGAAATTATTCCGGAGCCCTCCACTACGGCACCTCTTCCTTTCTTCTTTCACTCCCTCCTTTATCCCTTCCCTTAGGGCGCCGCTCAGGTGTCCAACGATATATGAGACAGATACTGCGCCATTTCATTTCCCCAAAAACCAATTATTAATTATTATATTAAAACTGTGGCATCAAGTATTTCTTTGCAGCTCGCTGGTTTTTCACTTCAAAGTATTCATTGTTTACGTCTGGAGGAATTATAGTTATCCCCTGACTGATTATTCGACAGAAAAAAAAAACTGGCAGTGGCTTAGCTCAGCTATGCCAGAATATACGTAGCGAGAGCTGTAGTTCTCCGCTGTTTACGCATGTTGAGGAGTTTGTTGTTGTGACTAAAATGTTAAGCATTTCCTTTCCCCAAAAACCAATTATTATTGAAGTATTCGGCGAGACACACTGTTTATTTATTCAATTGTTTTGACAGATATAAACACTGCCCGATGATCGGTAAACACGCAGTTGTCTCAATGCTGCCTACACAGTATTTAGACTGGTTGCTTTCTCTCAGATACACAAGGTCAATCCTTCCGGTCCAGGATCCGGAGTACCCAGGTTCGAACTCGACCGCGGCGGCTGCGTTTCGATGGAAGCGAAACGCTTAGGCTCCCGTGCGCTGTGTGATGTCAGTACATGTTAAAGATCCCCAGGTGGTCGAAATTTTTCCGGAGCTCTCCACTATGACACCTCTTTCTTCCTTTCGTCTCTCAGTCCCTCCTTTATCCCTTCCCTTACGGCGCGGTTCAGGTGTCCGCCGATATGTGAGACAGATACTGCGCCATTTCCTTTCCCCAAAAACTAATTATTATTATTAAGGAAATGGCGCAGTATCTGTCTCATACATGGTTGGACACCTGAACCGCGCCGTAAGGGAAGGGATAAAGGAGGGAGGGAAAGAAGAAAGGAAGAAAGAGGGGCCGTAGTGGAGGGCTCCGGAATAATTTCGACCACCTGTGGATCTTTAACGTGCAATGACATCGCACAGCACACGGGCGCCTTAGCGTTTTCCCTCCATAAAAACGCCGCCGCCGTGGTCGGGTTCGAACCCGGGAACTCCGGATCAGTAACCGAGCGAACCACTGAGCCACCGCGGCGAGTCGCACCAAAAACTAATTTTCAAAAACCAATTTTCTGCCGTTGGTGCGACCCGCCGCGGTGGCTCAGTGGTTCGCTCGGCTACTGATCCAGAGTTCCCGGGTTCGAACCCGACCGAGGCGGCTGCGTTTTTATGGAGGTGAAACGCTAAGGCGCCCGTGTGCTGTGCGATGTCAGTGCACATTAAAGATCCCCAGGTGGTCGAAGTTATTCTGGAGGCCTCCACTACGGCACCTCTTTCTTCCTTTCTTCTTTCAGTCCCTCCTTTATCCCTTCCCTTACGACGCGGTTCAGGTGTCCAACGATATATGAGACAGATACTGCGCCATTTCCTTTCCCCCAAGAAAACCAATTATTATTATGAATGAATGAAGGAATGAACCTTTCCTTTCCACATAACTCCCCCTACTCATTTTTTGTCATATGCGTTTACAGCGGCAACTGTTAATTGCAAGGCGTCCGTACCGGCCGCGGCGGCTCAGTGGTTACAGCTAGAGTCACTAAATAAAGTCTTTATTTAGTGACTCTAGTTACAGCGTTCGACTGCTGAGCTTGAGGATCCGGTTTCGAATCGCGTTCGTGGCGGCAGCGTTTTGATGGAGGCGAAACACAAAATGCACTTGCGTGCTGTGCGATATCAGAGTACGTTAAAGATCCTTCGTTGGACAAAATTAATCCAGAGCCCTCCACTAAGGCACTTCTTTCACTCCCTGCTTCATTCCTTCCCTCAGGGCGCAGTTGAGGAGCGTAACGAGAGTGAGAGCTACTGCATCTTTCCTTTCCTCATAACCAAATTTCATTTTCCAAGTGTCTGGCGATCTCGTCGTCCGGCATGCCGACCCTGCGTGCGTCGCATTTATGCATTAATTTGACGTTAGGACTGGTCGAATAAATGCGCTAAGTTTCTTCACTGTTCTGTTTTTCATTTTTAGTGCTTCTCTTTATATACACACACCATGTGGCCTTCTAAAACATCAAATCAGGAGAAGATGCTCAACAACAACATTGTGGGCGCGATTGAGAAGGTAAGCGCGGGCTTCGTCATGTGTGCAATCGCGAAGCTCAACAAGAACGGCAGCGATGAATGACACCTCCGCTGCCGCTGAAATCCGCAACATCGGTGACGGTCGCCTGTCAATTTTTTTCTGATGTGAGTGTGCTTTACTCTTCACTTGCATGTGGAAACCGACCAATGTGAGCATGTTAGACTGGGTGTAAAAAAGAAGCAATTGTGAAGAAATAGCAGATGCATGAAGGAAGAGCAATTGAAAAAATCGGAGGAAACACTTAAGCTCCGCCTCAAGTGTGTGACGCTGTAGCGTAATGGTTGAATTTCCATATACGCAGAAGGTCCTTCTCTACAATCATAGTTCCCAACGGTGGGCCTTGTTGCGACCCAGGTCGCTCTTCGCGAGCGACCAATCACTAACTGCCACCTGCCGCCCTTTGCTCACTGTCCGGTGGGCAGGTTGTGATGACGCGGTAAGGTCACGTGACCTAGGTGGCCCACATGCCTCCCAGGTTGCTCTCTGGGGACCACCTGCCAGATTCATGCTCGTAATTTTTCGCTCACAATTGCCGATGCCGACAACGCCGACACCAGATTTTTCTGGTGAGCGGGGCCTTTAACACTATCGCGTTAAAAAAAAATGCGAGAAATACCGGAGAACAATGTTTCACATCTCCATTGACAGCTTGAGGACAGGTGAGTGAGGATATATAAGTCGTTCTGTTGCCTCGTTCCTCTGACATGCCCACATGGTGCAAATAACTTGCCCCGAATGGCATTACTTCCAATCTTTGAAACTGAAACCTATTTGTTTTCTGTTGATTATTTTTGTCCAAGCGTGCGCACTGGAACTACATATAAGTCCCTTGTTCCGGTTCCTCTGGCCGCTTCGTAGAATGCTAGTCAGCATTCCATCATCGTATTTCGGTAGCACACCGAAATAAAATCACAAGTTCAAGGCAAGAGACAGGGCACTTCAAGGCGCCGTGCCCTGTGCCCGAAAAAATAGTCAGAGGAGCGAGCCATGTCGCGGGCAAACCCGCTGTATTGGGCGGGCGTCAAAGGTGACAACCCCAGACACTTATACAGTTCGGAACGGAGTTGGAGGCGCTCGTCGCAGTCCTGACAAACCGCGTGCTGGTGAAGACCCCGCGTCAAGAGCTCGCCTGGCCGGCGATCACAGAGAAATTTTCGGGACTGGATCAGGACGGGGGCTTTGTTGGACACGAACGAGGAGAGAAGGGAACACGCCACTATGGAATAATCTGTGGACCAGTTGGAATGATGCGCACATGCTTGGCATGCCGCTGGCAAGGCAGGCGGCGTCGACAATAAGATACATGAAAGCCACGCTAGAAACTGAGAAAAGATGCATCGCTATTATGACACCACGATGGCAAAATCCGTCTGCATAAAAGTGGCGGACTTGATACCAAGCTCACTGTTTTGCCAAATATTATTTGCTGCGTTCGCTATAGTTGATAAAAAAAATCCCATTTGCGACATGAAGGATGCTAAATTCGTCTGAAACAAAGAAATCACTATTAGGTGTAGCAAGCACAGCCTTAGAAAAAGCTTCGAGTTTGGTTTGTATACAATTGCGTACTCAGTGCCTTAAACGGCTAATGTATAGCTGCTGCATGAGCACCGCGTAATAGGCGAGAACGTGTGAGACGAGCAGGCACAGACGTCCGTGGTGTAAGTTCACTATTCTTTACGTGAAGGTTCACCCATCTTTGGAAGTTTTTCTCTCAAACTTTGGGGCATATGTAGCCTGCGAGAAACCTGCGCTGCGCAGGAGTGTTTCCGACTAAACCTTTCTGTGGGGAAAAGGATGAAGAAGGGAGTGAAAGAAGCGAGAGAGAAAAAGGCGCCCTAATGGAAGGCTCAATTTCTACCAGCTGGAGTTTTTTAACGTACGCTGACATAGCACAGCGCACGGGCGTCTTTTGCGTTTTGCCTGCGTCATTGGCCTCAGCAGCCGCCGCGGCGCCGACAACCGCTCGTAATCCTCCAGAAGTCAGGCGTGGTGCCCCGACTGCTTTTCGCCAGCAAACCACGCCGGACTCGATGGGACACTCACGCGCGGGCTTGAACCAATGTTACTGTAGGCTTGAATAGCATGGGAAGTCGGGCCATTCAACCGTGACCGCTTCACAACAGCGACAGGCAGGGCATTATATATATATATATATATATATATATATATATATATATATATATATATATATATATATATATTATTTTTATGTATTTTTAATGTGTTGTGCTTATCAGTGGGATAATATTACTTAGATTAATAAATTGCTTAAAGAAAATTACTTATAAAGCAGCAGAAAAAAGAACCATGCCGCCGGTGGGATACGAACCCACGACATCCGAATATCGTGTCCGGTGCTCTTACCAACTGAGCTACGGCGACGGCTGTCCAATGTGCTGCTCTCGTGGGTATTTATGTTTATTTTGGTGTACGCTAGAGTCACTAAATAAAGACTTAGAGTACCGTCACTGCAGCACGGCATGTTAATTTTTAGACCCATCGATCTGCTCTGCCTGTCTAACTCGTTGATCATGATTTGCAGTTCACCTCCTGAGTGACTCAGCAAGGCAATGTCATCAGCAAATCTCAGATTATTTAGGTATTCTCCATTTATTCTTATTCCCAACTGTTCCCAATTCAGGCCTCGAAATACCTCCTGCAAACATGCGGTGAACAGCATTGGCGAGATCGTGTCTCCTTGCCTGACGCCCTTCCTTATTAGAATTTTATTGCTGACTTTATGGAGGACTATAGTAGCTGTGCAGTTGCTATATATATCTTCCAGTATTTTGACATAAGGCTCTTCTACCCCCTGATTACGCAATGCCTGTATGGCTGCTGAGGTTTCCACTGAGTCGAATGCTAAAAATTAACATGCAGAAAACCAAGGTAATGTTCAACAGCCTAGCAAGGGAACAACAGTTCACAATTGGCAGCGAGAACCTAGAAATTGTGCCGGAATACGTCTACTTAGGGCAGGTAGTGACAGCTGATCCGGATCATGAGAGGGAGATAACTAGAAGGATAAGAATGGGGTGGAGCGCATATGGCAAATTCTCGCAGATCATGAGTGGCAGTTTACCGATTTCCCTCAAGAGGAAAGTGTACAACAGCTTAATCTTACCGGTACTCACCTACGGGGCAAAAACGTGGAGGCTAACGAAAAGAGTTCAGCTTAAGTTAAGGACAACGCAGCGAGCCATGGAAAGAAAAATGATAGGTGTAACGTTAAGAGATCGGAAACGGGCAGAGTGGGTGAGGGAACAAACACGGGTTAATGACATCCTAGTCGAAATCAAGAGAAAGAAATGGGCTTGGGCAGGGCATGTAATGCGAAGGCAAGATAACCGCTGGTCTTTAAGGGTAACGGAGTGGGTTCCAAGAGAAAGTAAGCGTAGCAGGGGGCGGCAGAAGGTTAGATGGGCGGAGGAGATTAAGAAGTTTGCAGGCAAAGGGTGGATGCAGCTGGCAAAGGATAGGGTTAATTGGAGAGACATGGGAGAGGCCTTTGCCCTGCAGTGGGTGTAATAAGGCTGATGATGATGATGATGATGATGATGATGATGATGACTGCAGCACGGCGGTAAGCAGGGGCGACCATTTTGTTGTTTATCATTGTTGCCAGATTGCCGCTTCGGCGACCTCGCCGCTAACTTTGGCCCGGCAATTTTGTAAACAACGCTGTTAGCCACCCTGCGCTGCGGCGGGGATCGCAGCCGTACGGCATGGAAAGCGGAAATCGCATGAAGCGTTTTCCATCATTCTGCGAGTTTAAACAGCCAACAACGCAGCAAAACGGCATCCTCGTATGCTCTTGTGCAGCTGAAATGCTGCGAGGCGCGGAATCCCTGGTCACTGAGTCGGTCACCGGCAGCACTCGCAGCGTCGCAGCACTAGGACTACCACAGTTGCCCGACTGAAAACGCATAAGCCACAAAATGGCAGCCCCCATGAACCGTCGCAGTGTAAACAAATATCACGTGATGCAAACTGACCAATGATCGTGGCGGCGGCACAGAACAATAGGAGAAAAGAGTGCCGGTACTCTAAGTCTTTATTTAGTGACTCTAGTGTACGCGAATCTTGAGAGTGTTCACCAGCGCCACCCTCGACCATAGCGGCGGACGTAGCACGTCCTGTAATACCGCGAGCGTGACGTGGAACGTCATCTAACGGCGAGAGCCCTCTTAAGCAACCTGTGGCATCAAGACTGCCAGAACCGAGACCCTCGTTAAGCTATTAGCAGACAAGGTAAAGTAAATGAGGGGCCCGTTAGACAAACTTATGAAGGGAGCCAACAGTCACCGAAACCAAGGTGCATAGGGGAACATTATTTTTTATTATCTTTTTTAATGTGTTGTGCTTATCAGTGGGATAATATTACTTAGATTAATAAATTGCTTAAAGAAAATTACTTATAAAGTGCTTATAAGTAATTTTCTTTAAGCAATTTATATATATATATATATATATATATATATATATATATATATATATATATGTGGTGTGTGTGTGTGTGTGTGTGTGTGTGTGTGTGTGTGTGTGTGTGTGTGTGTGTGTGTGTGTGTGTGTGTGTGTGTGTGTGTGTGTGTGTGTGTGTGTGTGTGTGTGTGTGTGTGTGTGAAGAAATTCATTATACATGCATGGTTTCCACACCCCTTTCGCGATGTCATGCACCGTGTGCACCTGAGCTCCAACTCGCCTTGATACTAGTCCAGGTCTAAGCGCACTTTGACAGCAATAAGGAGCGCCCATATGTCTTCATAAGAGCACGCTGCGTGTGCACTCATGGACGCAAGTGTTAGGAATGACAATGTGGGAAAACCCAGTCAGCCGGGTTCCACAGGATGGAGTCATGCGTGCGCGACCCTCATGCTTACGGGGTTTTCAGTTAACTCATTTGCTAGATCGCGCACGATTACTGCATGGTACCCCCCAAACTTTTTTCGACGACTGTACATAGACTGCATACATGTCCAAGACGACAGGTCATCCACGTTATGCATGCGAGCTTGGAAGAAGAGGAAGGAGTCGTAGAGACGAGGGTAACCTTGGTAGAATGCGTGAGGTCCTATGGCAGCTCTGGTGAGAAGAGCGGAGCACATTGTCGCGGCAGTGCAACTCCTCATCCTCAACTATATGAGAAGGGCACGCCTGTCTTTTTGGCGCAACCGTCACGGCACGGTCACGCCGACGCTGGCTTCGCTTGGCTTCGGCAGGGCACATATGATCATGCAAGTGACGTCGCAAAAGCGTTGCGCGTCCTGATCAAAGCTTCTCCCTCCGCTCACTGTGCGTTATGGCACTGCGATTGGCATAGAAACCTCCAGAGCAGGTTCCTTGCCCTGCGAAAACACCATGTTTTGCCCCGGTACATCATCTTGATAAAAATACAACCGCAATACACGAACAGCATACCAGCTGCAAAATATACAGTCATTTCGCCAATTGAGACGTTTGCAGGGTGTGCACACCCAAACACACACGCGCAGGTGCGCATGTGTGTTATTCTAATGCACGCAAACTGAATCCCCCTGGGTAGAGTAGATCTGAGATAAGGTAGCTAGTATAATTACTCGTTACCACCGGCCTGAACGCTGTCACACGGCTATACAAAGGAAAGCTGCACAACGTCATAGAAACTTCGCAGTTGAAGAAGCACTCGTACTGGCCCGAGCTTGTTTACTAAAGCGACAGGGCGGGAAGGCGGTGGTCCCGGGTTCACGCTCCGGACCAGGACAAATTTTTCTCCAATTGTGAACTGCCTGATAAGGATGTATAGCTTTTCTCTGCAGTGTGGCTGCATTCAGGTTGACGCTAAAGAATATAATTACTCCCTGAGAGAGTGGTATAAAAGCGTACAGTAGCACAAGATACCAGCATTATGGACACCATAATCGTTAAGCATCCACTTACACACATATCGATCTGTCATTGAAGCACCGGTTACCATGCTCCGTGTACAATGCTAGCAAACTTTCTGAGATGCGTCTGCAGCTAAAGCAGTCCATAAAGGAAGCCAAAGAGTACTATCATAATGTATCACTTAAAAACCTTTTTCTATCATCCCTAGCAAAGTTTTGGCGGCACTTGAGGCCAAAAAAGAATCCAGTAATAAACCATTGTGTCAATGGAATAACTGTAACCGACCATTCATTAATCGCAGATTCCTTCAACATGCTTTTCTGCTCAGTGTTCACGGATGGTAACGGTAGAAGGCCAAATTTCGAATTGTATAAACACGTCCCTCCGATCGATGATGTAACTATATCCGAGGAAGGTGTTTTCTCGCTCCTGCTAAAATTTGATCGAAAAAATCGTCGGGTACAGATGACATATCTAATGCGTTCCTTGTCAGATATGCTGAATGGTGCTCAAAATACTTGTGCGTGTTGTTTAATGAAACATTATTGTGAGCAGACATCCCAAGGGACTGGAGATGTGGAAAGACCGTACCTATACCCAAATCAGTAAACAATTCACTTCTTGGTTCCTACAGGCCAATTTCATTACTATCCTCCTGTGCCAAAACACTCGAGCATATTATCTTTAAGCATATCTCGACTTTTCTTAAAAATAATAGCATAATTGATTGCAGGCGACATGGCTTCCGCAAAGGGTTATCCACAAAAACGCAGTTACTGGAAACTATTCATGATTTCGCCACAGTTTTAGATAAGCAAGGTCAAATTGATATCATATATCTAGATCTTGAAAATGCTTTCGATAGTGTGTACCACCAGAAGCTACTTTTAAAAACGCTTCAACTTTTTCATACAGCACTAATAGCCGGCATGTATCCTTCGTAGAAACTTACAAATACCGGGCGTTGTAATCGGAGCAAATCTTATTAAGCGGAATGACCATATTACTTATATTCAAAAGAAAGCAATGTGTAAGCTAATTTTTTTCAGAAGGTTCTTGCGACAATCCACACATGAAAATAAGCTAATAGCCTATGAGATGTTCATTAGGCCAATCCTGGTATACGCAGCAGTCGTTTGGGATCCGTACACACAAGCCAACATAACCAACCTTGAAAATGTTCAAAGAAAATCAGTTCGGTTAATTTATAATTTATATACTGGAAAACATCACCGAACCTTCTTTTAGACAGAGAAAACCTAGAGACACTGCAGGAAAGAAGACGCCGTAAAGGACTAAAATGCATGCCCTTAATCTGCCATGCATTGTGAATTGAAATTATATATAGAGCAGTACATCCAAGAGGTCTGTTGACGCCCAACACGATCACATTATCCTAAGAGACTAAAAGGCTTTACTTGCTGGACTGATGGTTTCAAAAATTATTTCTCCCCACGAACCGTTCGAGAATGGAATAGTCTGAGCCACGTTGCCATGGAATGTCTTTTTTGAATATGCTTAAAGATAATTTTTAGTGACAAACTTGGTTCTTCCTTGTTTTTGGTCGCCGCGGTGGCTGAGTGGTTATGGCGCTCGGCTGCTGGCCCGAAAGACGCGGGTTCGATCCCGGTCACGTTGGTTGAATTTCGACGGAGGCGAAATCCTAGAGGCCCGTGTACTGTGCGATGTCAGTGCACGTTAAACAACCCCAGGTGGTCGCAATTCCCGGAGACCTTCACTACGGCGTCCCTCATAGCCTGAGTCGCTTTGGGACGTTAAACCCCCATAAACCAACCAACCATCCTTGTTTTTGCTTGTCAACGTGCATTTTATGTGGTACCCACTCCTGCCAAGGGCCTTTGTTCAAAGGCTGGCAGTATAACTTAAATAAATAAATAAATAAATAAATAAATAAATAAATAAATAAATATGTTTACACCTCAAGTGATTTCAACATGTACGAACGTATACGTCGCTTCGTGCGCATGCTGGTCGCATTATATGCAGTCAGTATCCCCTGGCGGTCATGAATGAACACGCCGTTCATTTACCTGACCTCCAATTTATTTCACAAAATTATTTTACGGCCCCGCCGTGAATAACCACGATCGAACGTCAGCTGTCTCTGTACTTCGGCAAAGTGAGTGCACAAGTGAGTGAGTTCCCCATTCTCCTCAAGACCGCACAACTTGGGTGGACTCGTGAAGCGCCCCGTTTCTATATATATAGAGTGCCTTTGTGTGCACCTGCAATGTCGTGTCGCGTGAATTCGCACACATAGAAAAAAAAATGGTTTCCCCCTCTTTTTTCAAAACACACGGGCGTACAGAAGTATGCGCGACCGCCGCATTTTCGCCTTGCTGTATACACTTTCCTGAAGTTTATGTTTTCCATGGTCATCCCTCTAAGCGCACGATTTTCATGATATCCTCCGCCAGTAAGGTGTCCTCTTACAGGAATGGAATTCTACAAGCCGTTGGGGTGGGGTGCTATCCAGACCTCACCAAAGAAAGAACAAGCAGCGCACTGCTTCCCTCTCTACGAAAGAAAACAAAAGGGAAAAGAAGAAAAGCGACGGCCCACAAAGTCGACTATTCGAGCGCACCTGTGGACGTGTGGGCTAACCATTGTGGCACAGGCGCCCATCTCGGATAGCAGTGTTTCAGGTGGATAGCTTGAGGGCGAGGGCTGCATCAGGCGTGCAAGCGAATAGTGCGCGCCTATGCACGTACGCACATAAGCGCGCTTTTTGTGCCCCACCATGCAGATTCGCGAAACGCAGGTGCACGGCCTCGGCCAGACGGAGGATAGGGAGGGTTGGTGGCGAACAATACGCATGCAGCAGCGTGCACCCTGCACGCACCGCCAAAACCACCACCACCGTGCGCGCATGGGCGAGCGGGTGCGTTTCTGGAGCGATCGCGGGCACAATGGCCGCGAGGTGGGGGAGGAAGTAAAGCACAAAAGGCGGGTCCGCGCTCGACATATCTCAAGGGAGGAGGGGGAGCAGCACTTTCTTCTCTTTCTCTCTCTCTTCGCTGCTAGCGTCACAATTACTTTTTTCTTCTTCTTTTATCGTCAGGATGTATACACATGCATGGCTGCATTCGTTTGCAAGCTGGTACAAGCTCATCCAAAGTGCGGCTTCATCGCGGGCTGCGCTGCCGCACTTGGTTGCCACTCAGAGACGTAGGTCAACGGAGCAACAAAGCAAATAAAGTGTTTTCGCTTTCGCAGGCCAAGTGCAGTCCCGAGCAAACTTGCCTCGCGAACGGCTTCTTCCGGATGGCGGTGACGACATTTATGCCACCGGCTCGGGCTTCGGACCCCTATGTAAAACTACTTTATGTACTTCCATACTCTGCACGGCAGCACACAAAGTACGGACAGTGGTTTGCAGTTCGTGTTCCAGAAAGGTGTGCTTCGCTGAGGAAGAAAGGGCAAAGGCAGCGCTGGGTTAAGGGGGGGGGGGGGGGGGGGGGGCTAACGGGGCTGCAGCCCAGGGCCTCACCTCGGACAGTAGGAGAAGGGGGCCCATTTATTCTAACCTGCTTAGTATATGGAACCATGGGCAACGGAGCTTCGAGCTTTGGCGCTAGTGACAGACAGACGCGGCACACGTCTATGAAAGGAAGTTGATCGCGAGCTGCGATTCAGCCCCGAGCCGCCGGTTAAGCTTGCATAAGCCCGCCCGCTGAGGAGCTCCCGGGGAACGCACCACTCTCGGCCAGCCACGGACCATCCAGGCAGCGTGCGCCAGCTATCGGTACGGCCACCGTTGAACACCTGCGGTCGCGTCGGACTGACGAAGTGCCCGGTGCGGTGAACAATTAGCATCCATTCATGCGAAAATACCCGGTCGGAAGCATCACAAGTGGTATGTCTAAACGAAAGGCGAAGTTAGAAAGAGAAGAGCGTGAAAAGAAGCTACCAAATATGCCAAAGTACCTACTGAATGCAGCTTCCGCGGAACAGCATGATCGCTCTACCTAGAGTCCGTGTGAAACTCCCAATAGTGCCGACTGTGCTTCTGTGGAGGACTTGACAAATCCATCACCGCGGTTTCCTGGCAAGAAGCAAGGTTTGACTCATCTTGGTTGTCTGGATCCTGTGAAAACGGTGCCAACCTCGATCGTCCATATTTCTGAGTAACCGGCGCTATAGCCGAGCCCTGTCCTGTTCCTGAGTCAGCATCGTCTATGCTACTCGGCCGGGCCCGTGCCACAGAGCTCCAGGTGTCCAGTTCGCCACTCCCGATTTCTACTACTGCTGACCAACAGGTGCCAAACCTCCCCGATTAACCTCCTTCTACTGACGAGCGTCAGGAACAACACTCCAAGAACCGACTTCCTTGTTTCATGTTAGTTTGGCTTCAAATAATCATGTTCCCACCCACAAAGTGTGCGTCGAGAGGACGAATGAGACGGCTTCTCGTTGCGGCAACAAAGAAGTACAACACCCTCGCAGCAAAAGGTACGTTGCGAGATTCTCCGAAGTGGACCTGCTAAGTGGCCGGACGTTATTACTGATAGCTTTCGGAGTGTATGCCTTGAGAAAGGGCTCATTGTTTTTTCGAAATCGGGCAGAAAATTTTCCGTCTTCCGAAAGGCAATACAAAACTCCGAAACTCTATATGTCACCTCATCTTTTCGTGCGAAAGGCAGTAAATGGGGAGGCGTACGAGCGGCACTGGTTAATGTACTCGGAGTCCAAAGGTTCCGTTTACTGTTTCATGTGCAAACTATTTTCGATTTCAAGCAACCCCAGTGATTTCACCACGCACGGCTTTTCTGATTGGAAAAGAGCAGAAGAATAGGTTTGCGCACATGAAAATAGCGTCGAGCACCGGAACTGCGTGGCAGCACGGCTCGCCCGCTCTAACTCGAGCAGCACAATTGACAAGGAGCCGGTTAAGCATCTTGTCACTGAGACCACTTACTGAACAGAGGTGTTGAAGCGCGTAGTCGTTGCAGTTAAGCTTCTAGCTGAGCGAAACCTAGCGTTTAGGGCCAGTGACGAGATTTTTGGTTCACCGAGAAATGGCAATTATATGGGAGTGCTTTAGGCCATTGCCAAGTTTGATCCCTTTCTAGAGGAGCACATCAAACGCTACGGGAACAAAGGAAAAGGTGACCCATCGTATCTGTCAAAAACCATTTGTGATGAATTTATCGAGCATATGGCAAAGACTGTCAAGGAACGTCTCGTTGACGAAGTGAAACGCGCAAACTACTTCTCTAATTGTTGATTCGACTCCAGACCTTACTCACGTTGATCAGCTGTCAGTTGTTTTACTATACTGTTTATATGGGAGAGTGTACTAACGCTTTCTTGGATTTGTTCCAATCGAATCGCATACCGGCTTGTATCTTTTCGATACCGTGATGCTCCTCTTGACGACCAACGGCATCTCAATTGATGATTGTAGGGGCCAAGCATATGATAATGCGAGTAATATGTCAGGAAAATACAAAGGACTGCAAGCTCAAATCAAACACCTGAACGAATTGGCAGTCTGCGTCCCGTGTGC
The DNA here is from genome assembly GCA_030143305.2 of Amblyomma americanum. Lineage (NCBI taxonomy): Eukaryota > Metazoa > Arthropoda > Arachnida > Ixodida > Ixodidae > Amblyomma > Amblyomma americanum. Next base: position 84,408 of record JARKHS020032483.1, read on the forward strand.
TGGTCATTCATGAACTGAACTTAGTTGGCGCGTGTAGCGTTGACAGTTGCCTTGAGGCAGTCAAATTTTTCACTGTAATTCAGAGACTGTATGTGTTCTTTGCTGCCTCACCTAAGCGATGAAGGTATCTTTTGGACAGCATGGGCGGAACTGGCCAGCAGCTTGTTTTGAAAAGTCTCTCTGAGACCAGGTGGTCAAGACACGCTGAATCATGTAAGGCCATTCTGAAAATTTTCAATGCAATCTTGTGTTGCCTTGAAGCTATATCAAAGAACGAGGAAGAAAACGGTGACACTAGGAACGAAGCGCACTCTCTCTTCAAGAAAATGACAAAACTGGAGACTGCATTCATGGCGATTTTCTGGAGTGAAATCTTGGGGCGCTTTGACAAAACGAGCGTAGCACTTCAGAAACCAGGCCTAGACATTTCATCTGCCGTAGACCTGTTGAGCTCTCTAGAAGGCTTTGTTAATTCTTTGCGACCTCTCTTTGATACCTTCGAAGAGAGAGCACGCACGCTAAGTACCAATCAATGTTATCAGGATGAGGGCAAACGCATCGTTTTGAGCAAGCACCCGGACGGAAAAAGCGATAGTGCGCTACAAGGTAGAAAAAAGTTTATCGTAGAGACCTACAATGTTGTACTTGACAGTCTAGGCTCTGCTTTGCGAGTGCGAAAGGCTGCCTACACTGTACTCTGCGAAAGGTTCGGATTGTTAAAATTGCTGACAGAAGTTGGGAGCCTCTCCGGCACAGCAGGCTGAGAAGTTAGTGGAAACCTATACAAAAATGATTTGGAGCCAGCATTTTCCGCTGAAATCGTTCAGTTTGCGAACTTTCTGTACAAATCTGTGTGCCAGGACACGAGTCCCCTGGGTATAATGAAGTTGCTGCACGAAAGAAAGCTTATTGATGTGTTTCCGAACCTTTCTATTGTTTTGCGAATGTATTTAAGCCTACCCGTGGCAAACTGTAAGACCGAACGATCGTTTTCCAAGTTGTAGCTGATAAAAAATCGCCTTCGTTCGAGCCTCCTTGACGACAAAGTGAACTCGCTTGCTATCATGTCCATTGAAAGTGACCTCCTCCGTGATCTATCCTTCGAACAGACTATATCTGATTTCGCCAAAGCGAAGGCGCGAAAGATGCCATTTTAAAAGAGGACTGTTTGCGCTGTACATGCATGAATAGTTCCAATAAGTTCGTTGCGTCGCCTCACAGCCTCCACGTTGCCAATGAAACGCTGAGCAACTAGTGTAATTCAAGATATGCAAATCTTCGTTGTTCGTCTCTTGTTTGCTCTTCTTGTGATGTTTAGCGTGCTTA